>JAFBJW010000242.1:524928-660239 GCA_016785235.1 Pseudorhombus dupliciocellatus
ACACACACACACACACACACACACACACACACACACACACACACAGCAGGTTTTCTGTCTTTATTGCTTTATCGACCATCCCAGCAGGAGGAGTGCTCTGTGACTGATGGACACTCTGTCGAGTACCTCTACTACTAGCTGTACTACTAATACTACTAATATTTATAATTGCACTAACAAACATAAGATGTTTTAATATAGATATAGGTATATATTAAGACTAACCCACTGTGTCTGTGCATGTACATGATATTTATTGCATCTCACCTTCAGGATGTTGTTGTGATATAAATAAACAGGATAACGTGTTTATTCAGATGTCCGTGAAGCCCTCCTGAGGCTTTTGCAGCATCACAGCATCTGCGGCAGCTGCTCTCGATTTGCAGTGTCAGGCCTCATGAGACACACATTCGTCATCATTAGAGCAGCTGGAGCCTGCACACTCCACCACCATGGTCCACCCACTGTGCGTGACAGGCCGGGACAGAGTACACTTACCGTTGCTATGGATACGAGTAAACTGTGCCCAGAGAAGCCGAAGGGAAGCGAAGGGGAGTCGGGTGCAGGGACACAAAGGAGGCTGTCAGGAGACAAACATGAGCAGAAAGTGTGTTTAGGAGTTACAATTTTTTCCTTCGGTCGTCTGAGGAGAAGAGGTGGTGAGTCAAACAAATCTTCTACTGTCTTATTCACAATTAAAACACTGCCATTTGCCTTGTGGATCTGTGAGTGTGTGTTGAATCGTTTTACCCAAATTCTCTATTTAACAAGATGCAGAATAAAGATTGAGCTGCTTTATTTATTAGGTAACAGTAGAGGGGATTTAAACAAAAGCATCTGACAGAGATCCAAAATAAACATCTGTTTTTATTTATCTATCTATTTTATTTAAGAGTGATGAAAGCTAATGTGTTACGTAACTTCATATTTGCAGCAGGATAGAAATAAGCCCTTAAGTATTCAGGCAGATGCTGTGAAGTGGAATATAGCTGCTGGAGAATATTAGTCACACTCACACACAAAGTGAGAAAAAGCACCTAACTGGAGACTGAAGTTATTATTTTTTTTTAGCTCATCACTAATCCCTGGCTGCTGCCCAGAGATGCCACACGCACCAAGGTCGCCAACAAACTGCGCCGGGATGCAGACAAAACTGAGCGCCTGGACTCCTCTGAACCACCCTGTGTCGAACAGCAAGGTCGGATCCGCTCGTCTCCTCAAGAACAACTTATCTGCAATAACACAGACTTCTCAGTAAATCAAGCATACATTTTAAGATTAAACTCAAAGTCTTCAAGTCAATTTTTCAGCCAAGTTGAAACTTTCATTATAGGGTTTCAACATCTTACAGTAAAAGTTTTAGATTCAATTCAACTGAAAAAATGCATTTGATAGTTGAGTCCAAAGGTCTGGAAACCAATTTGTTTTGATAAATCTCCCTCACTACAAGTATTTATCATTACATTGTCGAGGTTTACAAATGCTTGACGCCATTTTTAACAATTTCCTGCATCCTCTTCTCCATCAGGTGTTTGAGGCCGCAGACTTCACCTGCCAGCTGCCCCGAGCCCTCTGCCTCTACATCTTCTCCTTCCTGGACCCTCGCAGCCTCTGTCGCAGCGCTCAGGTACACACACACACACACACTGAACACTGAACACTGACCTGTGGGGTCGTTGACATCGATGATCATTTTGTTCTCATCCCCGTTTCTCAACCTGTGGGCAGGTGAGCTGGCACTGGAAGAGCATCGTGGAGCTGGACCAGCTGTGGAGACCCAAGTGTCTGAGGCTGGGCTGGTACGTCACGTCTCTCGAGCAGGGCGTCTGGAAGAGACACTACATCCAGAGCGTGCAGGAGCTGAAGGTCAGGAGGTCACTCACGCTGAAGATAACACAGAGCAAAGAGATGTTACAGAGTGCTGAGATGTTTATACGAAGTCCTGTGCCCCCCTCCAGGCTGCTGTGATTCCAGATGCATCAGTGAGTATCAGCAGACATGAGGGTCTGCCAGAAGCGGCTCTGCTCACAGAGGAGCGTCCGGCCTCCAGCCTCAGGTTTAGCTTGATTAAAGACAAGCAGCCAGCTACACTGCCTCCATGGAGAGATTCTGACAGACGCCCCAAAGACACACTGCGCTTGAACTACCTGGACAACCACGAGCCTGTCAAACACGCCCCGAGAGCGTAAGACATGTACTCACCAGCAGAAATAAATCAGGGACAGACCCTATTCTTTTCCAGAGATGGTGCATATCCTGTTGTCTTGTCTCTGCAGGCTAACGAACAGCGCAGCCACCACCTGCCGAGGGAACAGGAAGTCACTCTCTGAGGCCACTTACAAGCTCCGCAAAGCCAAATCTCTGGTAAAGCAGGTTCCGTTCGTCATCGCCGCCATAGCCCCGTGGTGACTGTGACCTCCCTGTCTGATTCAGAGGGAGATTAAATGTGGGTGATTCTCTGGAGACGGTGGAACCAGCAGGCATCATGTATAATGGAGAAGTTTACACAGATATGTTAATGAGGAAGGGGTGAGATAGAGGACACCACAGAATCTAATATTCAGGCTTTGGTGAAATCGTCCTTGCAATTTAATTTACTACATTTAATAATTTTATTAAAGTGAACATACTGGTTGTCAAGGTAAAACCTGAGCTGTTGTCTTCTTCTTTAGATGTTCCTCAGCTCTAACTGCAGACCCCAAAATCCTCCTCCTCCTCAACAAGCACCTTGCGGGATCCACCCCCCCATCACCAAGGAGGCCGCCAGCAGCCTGCTGGGCCTGGCCCCGTGGAACGCGGGGGTTCGTCCGGGGCCGGTGAGATCGGCGGTGCCCCGGCTGAGCGTGGAGGCACTCAGGGCATCCCAGCGCTCCCATCGGAGCTCTCCCAGTGAGTAATCCCAGCTCCTCCACTCCTCTGGGCTCAATATGATGCAACCACACAGCAAGAAACACATCGAGGACAAAAATCGAGGATTAAAAATGACTGATTCTGCAAGAAAGTCACAGGCGGTGTGCAGTTTGTGGCCTGATTAGTAATTTACTGTTTCAGAACTGAAGGCTCATTGCATCTGACAACCAACCAATATAAGATTATCTTCAGTTATTACATTAAAAATATATTTAGTATTTTTTTCTTTCAGGAATTGATGTCAAATTAGGCTCAGATGTGAATAATACAGAAGAATAAAACAACATATATTTATATGACTTCTGTAAATCCTTCTCAGGTGCACCTCTGTTTGATTATGTTCCTGCTTCACATGCAAGATGAAGAAAAGCACAGCGCATCGCCCCCATCAGGAAAACATCAGAACTACGTGTTCAATGACAAAACAAGACAAGTCATCATCAAAATCGACATGATTGTTTAAGTCGTATTTGGTAACTGAGCGCAGCAGCTGAAAGACCCCAGCACCGACCTTTTGGGCTAAGAAAGCCAACCGACACTCGGCGGGCTGAGTAAGAAATGTACCACCTTTATTATCCAATCCATATTTCCTCATTGAAAATGCAACACAAAGCCAAAGCCATTTATATAAACAGAGAGTCCAAACTCCAAAAATATTAAACAATAACTGTCAGTTCAAGACAAAACAAGAGAAAAACACTTTGTCTCTGTATTAAAAAAAAAAACAATTTGCATTCAACACACAGTAGCATATCATCAGCAAAGAGGGAAGCTCAATCACGACAGAAGACCGTATTTAAAAAGAACAACGCTCCAGTCACACATGAGCATCAGGATCAGTATCACACGTACACCTCACTTTAAGTCTCATTCTGGAGTTTTCACTTGTTGCATATAAAACATTGCATCAGACGTATGGCTCACACAAACACACATATATATATATATTACTAAATACAGGAGGATGAACAATAAACCAGACTGATTTGAATGTTAGATGCCTGACATGTTAATTTGATAATAATTAATCAGGAGGGAGTGCGTGAGGTACAGTGGAGGATACACGTGGCGTATGAAATTAAAATGAATACAGGTGTCACAGGTTTAATGCTGGTTAGCTTCACAGGTGATGAGAATGTGGCGAGAGTCAAAGTAAGAGGAGTCTGGTCATTTGTTTCAATGGAAAAGTTGATTTTACCAGAATTTAACCAAAACAAAACTGATGTGAGATACTTCTGAACCGTATACTTCATGAACATTACAGAGAACGTGAGCCATAGTATCAACAGAGTACAACGTAAAACCATCACAGGTGATGAGATTGTCCGACCATGTGAACGAGCAGCTACGAGTGGATGAGCCGAGGAACAGTCAGGAATGTGGGTGGTGTCCTGAAATCAGCTGAGGTGTCACAAATATACAGTGAGTATTTTTAGGATGGGTGACAATGACACACAGCTGCCTGAAGGATCGAGACTTGAGTCTGTCCTCTGAATGAAAAAAAAATCCAATTTAAGGCAAGTTTTGTGTTTGCGTTTAGATGATGAAATTTGTTTTATTCATCCGAGACAGAGTTTTGCACAAGGGCTCTGTACTCGCAGCTGTTGCTCTAGATGTGTCACAATTCATATAAATATAAAAACCTGGTCTAATTTGTCTCTCAGCAGCTGAATAACAATGAGAGATTAAAAAACCTTTGAGAAATGGGTTCCCTTGAGAACACATTTATTCAGGATTTGCTCATTTTTGGGCCTTTCTTCAGGGGAATTTATTTTTCTCTTCAGTATAAAAAAAGCCAGAAAGTAAAAAAGAAAAACACGATGTCATTCAGAGCACAATTAAATAAAAATATTTGTTTGGTTGATTTGAGTTTGTGATTGATCACTGCAGCGCTTTTAGAAGAAGATCTATTTATTTTATCCAACAGCTGGGTTTTAAAAATAGAAAACACCCAAATTCTTTTACCATTTCATCAAACAGATCAATCCCTTATCTGCTTCAACATTTAGCCCCTTGATGCAACACAAACGTCCACCTAACTTTGCTTTCTATCATATCCTGTTTTAACTTTCATTCTTTGTAAATCAAGTGAAAACATAGAACCAACTTCACTTTTTAAAAAAGCATCATTTTGATATTAACAAGAACCTGTTCCAGATATAATTGTCTTAAAATGTGCGTGCTACACTCTTTCCGCTGTCACATCAAAGATTGACAAGATTTTCATGCTGCCGTGTTGATTTATTTGCAAGTGCTGCTATGCAAAGCTAAGTTCTAGTATAAGGCTGATAGGTATCCATCATTTGTGCTTTGACAGCTCTTAACAGTAGAGGCAATTCACGTGATGCTTTCTTTTCTTTTGTTCATGTTCTGCAGGTTTCAATAACTTGGAGGGAATGACTATGCAAATACACACAAGTATTAACATCAAGTCTTTTTAAATAATGTAAACATATACATCTTATTTGAGGTCAGAGCATCGATCCTCTTCATATCTATCTATATTTGTAAAAAAGAGCAAATATTACTGGAGCATCGTCCGGATGTTCTTCGGCGTGGACTCGTCATTCAGGTGTTTCGTGGTGAATCTTAACGGACATGATAAAAATAATGTATTAGTACGTCACCAGCAGGCTCTGAGCAGAAGATTACACACAGGGGGTGTGACCTACTTGAGGGCATTGAGGAGGCCTTCTACGTTGTCTGCAGGCTGGTCCTTCAGGACCTTTATGCAGCCTTTCATCTGAGAGGAGATGACAGCACAGATTAAATTAAGAGCAGCAGCAAATTACACATCCATGGTCTGCTGGTACATCATTTGTACAACTGAAATCACATCTGAGTTTCACAGACTACTTGACTATCAACAGCATTTTAGACTAGCAGCAGTCCATCTGTGGCTTTAGTGCACGGTGCAGTAATACGGCAGTGGTGATGTATTTACAGCAGATGTGCAGCAGGGGGTGCTGTTGTTGCAGAAAATAGTGCCTTGTAAGCCAATAGTTGACTGTCAGCGTAGTGATGGTTCGTACGCTGTTTCACATAAGGATCTATTTGTGACTGACAGCCACAGTATTGATTTCACTTTCAGGAAATGGTTGACAACTACTTAAACCAAATGTCGAGGTGTGGGTGTGTGTTTCTTACGTCTATCTTGGAGGACTTGTTGAAGGCACCGTTGGGGTGGACGTGGTCGTAAAGAATGATGACCCCGACCATGACCCTCATGCAAAACAAGAGTGTGTCCTCGCTGCTGAAACGACTCGAATATTCTCTAGAAACAAAGAAAGAGCGAAACACCCGGGATCATAACAGATGAGGGGTTACATGGTGAGCAGAGTGAACTGAGAGCCAATGACTTCTTTTAAATAATATATACAGGCAATTCATTATTTAGTGGCATGTACTTTGAAGACATGCACATAGCTTCGTGTTTGAATACAACTAATTATACTTGTATGTTCAAACATCACATGTTTGAGGGAATGGTCCACAACTACCAAAATGCAGTAGTAGTCTCGTGTGTGTGTGTGTGAGCATAGTAACTCACGGTGTCTCCAACATGACTTTACAGACGCTGGCCATGGTGCTGAGACAGTCTGTTGTATTTTCCAGTGGAAGAGTCTTGTTCTACAGGAAACACATAGCAGGCTCATTATTAATGATTAACTTCTAAAACTATCCACGTTGTTGAAAGTCATCAGCCTCTGAAAGTGTGACACACGGTGACTGTGAGTAAAATCATCATCACCAAGATTTCTCTATGGATTACTTTTATTTATAGTACGTGAAATTAGTGACAGTTTAAAGTTCAGTTGCACGTATGCAAGTGGGAACTTTGTGGGAACATGACGATAACGCATGGGGCTCTCACCTCTGTCACGAAGTTCGTGGTTGCGTTGCTGAGCGTTTTCAGCATGGGCGTGGCCTCAGCGTAAAACAGAGACATCCTGTTGGCCATCTCGTTGTTCACTTCATTCTCAATGTCCAACTTCAGATGCAGAAACCAAGAACAAAGATGAAGAGTTCAGGCCCAACTGAATGTAGATCACACAGATATATATATGATTTCTTGACAACTTACATTCATGTTGTTTATTCTGTTTCGACTGATTGTTCTTCTGTAGTAACTGAAGTCGTTCTGGATGGCTGGAATTCTCATCTGAAGGAAGACGAGAAAACATTTAGCCCCAAATTGTTAAACATACTGTTTCATACAAGTGACATTAAAACGAGGACTCTTGTGATCAGATCTCAACTGTGATCAGATCTCAACTCAAATAGATATACACATTATTTGTTTCTCATGGTTGTTGATAATGAAGTTTGTGTGTGTTTGCTTCCAGTAGACCTTGAGCTCATCAAAGCGCAGAGTGAAATGGAGGATCTCAGCAAACTGTTTGGCTAAGGCTTGCTCCCTCTCCAGGTGCTGAGTGGGCGTGAAGGGCGAACTCGTCAGCGACTCCAAAAGACTCTGTAGAGCCTCCTCTGTGGACAGAAACACGTGATCTCAATACATCAACATGTAAAGCTTGTGATGTGTAAAATTTAATGAGTTGCTATGAACTGTGAACGAACCTAATCTCAGAGAGAAACTGTAGAACTTCTTGAGTTTGATGACCAGGGGGCAGACAGAGTTCCATGCTAGCTCCTGCAGCATGAAGTCGTTGGGGTTTTGAATTGCCTTGACAAGAAAAGCAGGAGGTCCAAGTCAGAAAACTTGCATGCAATAATGATCAACGTCAAGCAACAGGCGCCACACAAGCCTCGAGAGCTGTGGAAAGGATTCATCTAAACAAAGTACAAAGAAAATAGAGGTGTATATTTTCAGCATGGTGAGAAAGTAAAAGGAAACTAGTGTGGGTGTCACACTATTTGTATAATTTTCTGCACTTTCTCAACGCTGTGGTGTTCCTGTCTGCATGCTCCTACATCTCTGATCTCCTGTCCGGCTCCTTTATACGACTGCAGGCCTGACAGGATGTTCTCCGAGTCCTGGAGGACCGAGTTCACCTGGTTCCACACGTCTCGCTCTCCTTCTGTCGGCTGTGCATCTAACAAACAAACATGCACACGTGAATACACACATATCTGCTGAGAATCTGACAATTCAAATACATCACTAAGCTTTTAATTGTTGCCTTTTCACATCAAGAATCTGACTCATTTGCAACAAATATTGAACCTAATCTTCCATTTATTTAGATTTTCTTATCCAATTTTTCCTTTTGCAGAATTGCACTTCAGTTTCAGTGATGCGAAATGGCCTTTGAAAGATTTAATGCTGATGAAACAGTCACTGAGGAAAAACACAGGCTCCTGTGCTGAATGTTTATGCCAGTAAAGGTTAACCATACATTTCTTCATTCCCTTCTGAAAATCTATCATTTGGAAGATGAGTAAGAAAGAGAGAATAGCAAAAACATTCAGCACAATGAAGCATGTGTCTGGAGCTCAAATCTAAAACCACAGCTTCACTTGAGTCCAGATGTTCTGCTTGTGGCACATACCGTGGAGTTAGTATATCCATGCATGTGTCCATTGACAGACAGCCACCAACATGTGCTGCCCTGAGCTCAGTGATGCTTTGAATTTGAAATAAAAACTATATCATAATAAGCATGTTGTAAAAAAAATAGTATAATCATTTTGAGAGTACTACAAGGCAGCAATATGTGGAAGCTGACAGTAAAGGAACAAGTAATATGATATATTTAATGTCAGAATAATCGAACAGTTTAAGAACAATTGTTTTTGTCTGATCTACAATAATTTGCCATGCCTGCACGTTTTAGTTACAGGAATACATTAAATACATCTTAACATAAACATCAATTCTTCTGCAGAACCTTCTCTCCCTGATAAGAGGAATGCGCTCTCAGCTTCACTCACTGGGAAACTTTGTGTGTGCGAGCTATCGTGACCTCCGTGATGATATACTTCATTTTAAGGTGTCTGCAGGCAGAGTACAGGCTGTCTGTCACAACCCCAGAGAGTCAAAACTCTGCAACAACAGCTCTAAATATAGAGCATCACTCACATTAAAACTCAGCGTATGGGATCTGTTTTGCATTTCAAAACCTTTCCACACCCATCATTTCCTCTTTGCTGAATAAACAAAGCCTGAGGTTGGCTACACTGTGAGTGCGGCTGAGGTGCCATAGCGGAGGCGTATTGTGTTTTTTTCCCCCGTTCTGTGGGAGACTTTAGAAAAAGACTACAGCAGATCTTTTGCTGCCTTTTAAATATGAGTTTAATAGTCTATTTTATGTGAAGCAGAGTAATTTTAATCTTTAGTTATCATGTAGAAATCTGCTCAGCATTCATTTATAGTGAACTAATACTGATTATGTTATTAATTGATAATAACATAATCACATTATGCCACATACATAGGCATCAAACTTGCCCTATTGTGAGTAACATAATGGGTCACACATGCAGACAAATTAGTAAAAACAGACAGCAAAGGTCAAGGGTCAGCTCCATTCTTCAACTTGCCATACGGAGAATAGATATTTAAACCGCAGTGAAATCAATCAGGAATTATAACACTGGCCTTTAGAGGCAGCATTAGAAATACAAAGCAGAAAGGCCGATAGTTAAATGGCTGAATAGGCTGACCCCTGACCAGTAAGAGCAGCCACTGAGAGCTTGAAGGAAAAATGAATGTAGGAATACAGAGGGGAGGGGATTGGCCTAGCAGAAGGACAAGCAGAAGCTCTTCTCACTTTCAAAGTCAAGGAAAAAGTTTGGCCCCTGTTCAAGCTCTGTGCAAGTGAGCACATTTAACAGGTTCCCCATTTGGTTTCTGCAAGAGAGAAAAAAGGAAGAAAGAGAAAAGAAGAAAAGCACGTGTGATGTTAAGAGGTCATCAAAAAAAGGTACACGAACAAAGACGAGAGATAAGAGCTGAAAAAAGTGAGAGGTCATGACTGAGTGGAATAAAAACCAAAAGGGTGAAAGACCAAGGAGAAGAGACGGGAGCATAAGCAGAGCCTGTCACAGCTTCTTCATCAGGAGCAGAGACCTGCTAACAGAGAGGAAAATGCCGAGCCGGACCCCCCCCCACCCCCCCATCTCTCTCTCTTCATCCATCTTTGTTCCGCTGCTTGGCCAGACTTACTTTCAAAGTCCAGGAAAAAGTGTGGATAGTTCTCTATATCCCTTGTTAGGACTTTAAGCAGGTTACCCATCCCAGCAAACCTGATGGTTGAAATACAATGGTAAAAACAAGACAAAAACATAAACACGTACATTTTACACAGAATGCATTTGTGTGAATCAAACATTTTACATGACAAGACATGACAAGTTTAAACTATTTAAAAGGTCTTAATCACAACAATGTGAATCATACCCGACAGAGGTTGCTTCCTGTGCTTTGAACTAAAAAGTGATTCCCATTTGAATAATTTTTAATGTTCTCTCTGTGCTAGTAGCAAATCAGCCAACCCAATACTGACATTCTGAAATAGACCAGGAAGCAATATCGATAATTGCAGCTTGATAAAAATCAAAGGCTCCTTGGGATTGAATGGATGGACCTGCTGTGTACAAAAATGATCTTTACTGCTCAAGTGCAATTTATCTCCTACCTCGAATTTTTGGAACAAACAGGTTAACAGCATGACTTGGACTCAGTGTGACATTACATTAATGACAGCTGGAAAACAAAACCTTGTTCTTTGAAGCAGCATATGCAAATGACTGCAGTTGAAAACTCATATTGTTCAGAGAAACAGATCACAGATCACACTGTCTTATCTTCTCTCACACAGAGAACGTCTCCTTCACTTACAATGTGGTGTGAAGTGACAACAAAAGAGTCACTGTGCTGCAGCGTGCACATGATACTCACACAGCATTTCTTTCCACAGCTTCCAGCAAGATGGCAACTACTTTCCCTTACGCTATTCATTCCTCATCTTGCACTCATTCATTTATATGTACGTGACAAACGGCTTTGCATCTGGAGACTCTCTAACCCTTGGCACGTCTGTGATTATCAATTTCATGCAGCAATGAGTCAGTTAAGATTAAAAAGAAAGATATTCCACAAGGGGGCACTGCTGGTTCATTTCTAGATTTCATTGAGACGGTTTCAAGTTGCAGTATAATGGTGGCGTGTTGGTACATGTGCTGCAGCGGTTGAATTTTATCCAAGAAGAATCCTATCCCGCAGCCACAACAAGTTACTCACTTTAATCTCCGGCCAGACTGCAGAAAGGCTACCTGGAGCTACAGTTCTCCCTCAATGCCAAGTCTGTCAGAAACCCGAGACCACACAGCTTCCAAGTCACGTCTTACACTGGTTCTGATTTTAATTGACTAAGTACAAAAGTAATTCAAAATAAATAATTAAATTGAAATAATGAATAACCACTTATTTAGTGTGTCAAATGTGCAGAATAAACATAAAGGGTAACAGATACACAGAGAACTGAAGATGCATGATAAGAATAATTTTTGCTTGTTAAAACTTAACCATCCCTGGCCTGGTGAGGACCAACTGGAAATTTACCTTTCACATCAACCTAGCTTCACAGACCCACAATATGCTCCAATACCAGAGACGTTCATTTGAATCTCAATTCCAGACGGAACAAAAAGTCATGCGGGGACTTTTCGTGTCCACTCAGTTCCTTTTTCACAACCACGCATCAATATTGCTGCACTGAAAGCGGAAACTTGGACTTTCCTCTGTGCCATAGCATTTACCACTGGCTGAAATGGCTTAAAGGGAATTGAGAAGATTTCTGTGAAGAATGTGCTGTGGGTGAAACCATTACAGAAGTAAATATGGCAGACAAAAGATATTTCCCAATGTGTAATTTACTGAGAAGTCCCCATTTAAAATATTAGGAGAGAAAAAAGAAGTAAAATTGAGATTTATTTTAAAAACTCTTTAAAATACTGACAGTTGACCAAGTGGCTTTAAAGTCAAAGTTTTGTGTGACCTGAGAACTACTGTATTTTAGTCTGTCTGCCAGTCAACTGCTGGTCTTGATCAATGGCCGGCCTTTCCATTACACATGCTGTCCTCAGTGAGAGTAAATCCCCCAGCAACGTCACTGTCCTCCTCTAACCTCCATTTAAACACACCTCCTTGCTTCAAGAAAAATGTGCCGGTGAACCCATGCGGCAGTCTCAAAGCTATCTGTGCTTTATAATTAAAGAAAACTCTATGCATTTAAATCTCCAAAGTTAGTGCCAGGTTTAAATTGCTTTCCCCTGCTGCTGTCTGGGTGTCTGAAACTACCTCTGCTGCGGGAGAAAAGAGACTGACTAAAGGATTTGTGGAACCCTAAACGTTATTTGGTATATTGTTTAACGACACGGTTTAATATTTGTCTTTTATACAGAAAGGAGGTAAAATGATAATATGTCAAAAGTCTGTGAATATCTAGCATCTGGGTCTCTGCCATCTTAACAGAAAAAACCCTAAATGACCTAATAGCAGAAATCTGTCTCAGTGAGATCACGATCTGTGGGGCACATGTTTGTGACCAAATTTGTAAAACAGAAGCACATTTTTCCAAAAAAAATGGTACTGCTAGATGGCACACAAATCAAAGTGCTCTCAATGATTAGGAATGACCTTTGCAAACGTTTGTTGAGTAAATAAATGAAGTCAACATGTTTGTAAGACCTCATTGTGTTCACTGCATGTAAACAGAGCTTTTGTTTGTTTGCACGGAAACTCCACAGGGCACCTTTCACCAAAGACAATTCTTTCTTTGTTATGCTCATGGAACAACTTTTTATTTGCTGCCATGTTCCATGCTTGCCATGTTTGCCTCAATAAATTCACTGAGTGTATATGAAGATGTACGACAGCCTTTCCAATGCTTCCTGGTAAGTGGCTGCAATGTAAGTCATAAACCCCACCTTCTCAATGTAAGGTGGGCAAAACAAAACAATAAATCGAAACACATACTCAGTTTCTGTCTGTAGATCTTATGCAGGCGCAGGACATGACCCGAGGAAGAACATAATACATCTTGGTGTGTATCCAGAACACTTTCAAAAACATAGCTCGCTGAGGTGTTAGACTTGGCACTCTTGGAACATCCTTGTTTGATTGAAATAAAAAGGCGCACAATTTCGTGATTGAACACAGAGGCTGATTCATGAGAATTGTATTCATCTGTAGAGCTCATCCTCACAGTGCTACAAATGCTAAAATTGGTACAATATGGCAGATGATGATATTTGGAATATTTTGTCTTAATTTCAGGATAGTAGAAAAAAGGGACATGTGCATTCATCTACACAGTCAATAGTTTATACATGTTCAGATTATGTGTGGTTTTGTATTGTTGGTAGCAAAGATTATTGAGCAGAAGCTGTAGTTAATGGACATTTAATGAACGTTGCTTCAATGGACTTTCCAGACACATTTATAATTTATGATAACCAAGAGAACCGGAGAAATACCAAGTGTAATGTTGAATATTCCTCTTCCACAGCCCTGAGAACACTGCAGCAGCCTCGAGAGAGAAAGGTTTGGGCTTAATGCAACAAGCTAATCTCTGCTGTAATCACATAAACCGAAGCATTTTTCCTGGGCTGATGTGACTCAGTGGCAGCTTAGAGTGCGGTCTTATACAAACATGACTACACAAACTTGATTTTTTTTCCTTTCCAAGGAGAGTGTGTGTGTGTGTGTGTGTGTGTGTGTGTGTGTGTCCTGTACCTTGGTGGTGGACCTCTGATTTCTGTCTATATCATCCACTTTCTCTTTTTCTCTGAAACAGAGGAGAGTAAAAAAAGAGTGGGTGTTAAAATCAACATTTGCATATTTTAAAAAAACCTGTGGTTTCTGTACAGCATATTTGGCAAAGTCAGACAATATATCGGCTTTCCACACTAACCTCCCTTTCTCCCAGCATACAAGCAAACAACTACAAGCCTCATCTTGCCTCACAACATACCACTGAATAATTCAACAGTGAAATCGACACCATTGTCTGGTATATCCAAAATAAAGCTGATGAAGCTGCTGTCTGTTGCATGTTCAGTGGAGTATTAAATGTCTTGTGACAAGCTGTAGCTGCTAATGGTCGGTCATCGGGGTGTGCTGCACAGTGACTTCCTGAGGGGTGATAAAATACAATAAATAGAGGGCACTGTCATATTCAGTCAAAACCTAGGGTGGCATGTGTTGCTCTGTGCCAGAAGACAAGGGCAACAGGATGATCTGGAGCTCTTTACGCAAATGTCTTTGTCTTTGAGGCTCAAACACACCCCCACCTCTCCTCTGTGGAACCTGCACGGCAACAGAGCGTGAAAAAAAAGAGGTGGGATGCTGTAAATGGATGGATGGATGGATGGATGGAGGCTCCAAAGGGGCACTAGACATTCTCCTTATAAGGGGATAGTAGAGTGTGGCAGCTCCCTGTGGGCAGACACATGAGCAGACTTCACCTCAACATCACACTAGAGTCACACGCACACTTCATGTGTCCCTTCTGTAACACCCATTTGCCAAAAACACCATGTGGACAGCACAGACCGAGCGCTGATGAGAGCAGACACTTCACCATCACACCCACTTCACTCATTACACACTCAACTTCTCTCTCTCAGCGTCTACTTCTACTTCCACATACACTCTTTCGCTCCTTCCCTTTTCTTCCTTCCTTTCACTTCTCTGTTTCACTTTTCGGTCACAAAGAGCTGCATTTCCTTTGTTTTTTTCTGCCCACACTGATAGCTGGCAACAGGCACTTTACTCATTTACACAGTAGCACTGAATATGATTAATCAGCCAGGATGTCCAGTTACAAAATTAGCAGTCACACACCCAAATTAAAAAGACAGCCATTAGTGATGCCGACATAAAATCAATCCAGCCTATCACTTGGCAGTTTAGTAGTCACTCAGTAAATCTATCAGTCAACCTGGCAGGTGGTAGAACCAGACAGAGAGGAGGCAGACGCGTGCAGACTCTAAAAAACAAACATGTTTTTCAGGAAACATGGACTGAGAGGAGGAATGGAATTTTCCAGGGAGCCCAGAGGAACATGAAGAATAATACAGGTCCATTTAGTTATCAAACCGTAAGGTTAATTTCATCCTGTCAGGACAGTGATGCTCATGAACATCGGGCGAGTTTCTTTTTTAACAGTACATTTGTATATTTTTTTTTTATCACTGTATTTTCTCAGACAGTTGTTTCAGTTGGAATCTTTTGGTTTATTTAGTGAATTTAGGTGATGTTGTAATTGCTGCTTGAAGTGAGAGACTAAGTGAAAACTCCAGTGTTTTACAACATTCTGTATAGCTGTTTAGATACCAAAGGAGAAGAGATTTAATTTGTGGTATATTGTAATCTTTACCTTCACAACTTGTCACCAAAGTGATACTGAAATTTAAACAAAAATCTGACTAATTTCCTCAACTAGTGCCTCATAGTTCACAGCCTGTCCGGTTCCACATGTCAGAGTGTCAGGTGATTCCCTGACTTAAACTGGGGCACTCCCCTTCAAAAGCGCTCACACACCCACCACCATCGAAACATCACCATCATAACCACATTAACTGTCACTTTCGCTCACAGCTCCACACCTCCAGTTTGTCTGTTTTCTTCGACATCCATTAAAATAGAGGGAGTGAATGAATTTGACAGAGTGGAACCTGGAGGGGACACACACACACACACACACTCCTGTATACAATTCGTTCTTGAGTGGTTTACGGTTTAGGAAAGGGTAAGGTATGTGATGAAAGCTGCTGTCACTTCTGATTGAATGCCTGGTACGGAGGTTGTCAAAAACCCACTGGGTAGACGCTGAGAGTGACAGACTGCAGGCGGGTGACAAAGATGAGACGAAAGTGCCAGGGAAAATCTTGAGAGAACTTGCACATAAAAATAAATCCATGGAGATAGTTGTGCAACTAAAATAGATCTGAAATCCTAAAGAAAGACGGCATCATCATCTCAATACTTCACTGCTGCTGAAGGGAATGAATCATGAAAGTAAAACAGGACTGACTGAAGCAGAGTGAAAGTGAAAGTGTTTCACAACACAGGCACCATTTTTAAATCTGATCCTTAACGTGAACAGACTTCTGAGGTGGTGTGTTAATGTTTGTGATGTGGAAAAAATTTTAACTGGACATTGACAGGGGTGAGTGAACATCCTCCTCTAATGGTCTGTGGCCACAGTTTACACTAGACGACAAAAGCCTCAATATCCCACAGTTCACTGGGTTAAATGAACCATAAGAGCGAACATTCACGAGTGCCTCTTATCCTTCTCCCATATCAGCTGCGTTTTCACAGCGTGTTTACTCAGCCAACATTTGCCTCAAACCACTGAGTACTCGAGAAATCAGTCAGTACACATTACTATCAAATGCAAATCATCCAAACAGACTGAGGTTTGCTTTTCTAACCAAGGTGTCTGCTCCCACGTGGCAAAGACACACATACTTTACCATGCAGTTTTGTAAAGGTCATATTTTCTGACCTTCACACTCAGTGCTCTGAAGACACTGGTCGCTTTTGTGTTGGATCAGATTACAAGGGTCTGTTTTCCCAGGGTTGTGATTGGATTGGGAGTTTGAATGAACACAAGCAACAGGCAGCACCTGTGGCGGCGTGTGTAAACGTGTCACTGTTCTGTCTTTTCATCAGCTGTTCTTTTAAACACATATCAAACTTTTCATTGTCAACAACTGTCCAGTGCATGCACTTGATTTAAAAAAAAATAAACTAAGAATGGACTACTACTAAATTTAAACTATGTATTATGTTGTGTTAAAGCACTTCTATTCTGTTGGGAATCTGATCAATTAGTTCACAAATGGGCAAATCATCAGTTTGAACTTGCAAGATGATAATATTTGGGATTTGTGCGACGTGACTAAACCTCTCTAGTAAAACCAGCAGTCGCTGCTCCATTACATCCTCCATAAACCAGGGGGCCTTGGTACACACCATGGTTAGCGTGACAGCTGTTGATGTTCACGATTGAATCTGTGAATCAATTATTTACATGACCAAGCATCATCTCCACCACAGGAAAATGAACAATTCTAACATGGCTTCGTGTCACGCAAAGGGAGTTGGTGTGCAAATGTGTGTGAAAAGTTAGCGCAAGTCCCAGATGAGACCAACTCCAGCACATGCTTGTCAACAAGGAGATGAACTCTGTTTGTGTAAGTGCACGTGCTTACTATAGCAGAGGATGTAATGTGGCTGTGAGTGTTTCTTTTGGTTCAGGCCAATCTTCCTGCCACAGACACCCTCTAAGGGTTCAGAAAAGGGTTAATCCTTAATGGAAGTTCAATGGGCTGGAAGACTGCAAATCTCCCATGAGTAAGTGTGCGTGTGTGTGTGTGTCTTTCCTCTACTCTGCATGGCAACAGCTGATGAATGGATTATGAAATCATAACAGCCCAGTGAGCTCTGGGTTAAGGGATGTTAGGTGGAGTGGATCGAGAGCAGGGACATCTCCAGCCATTCAGATCCATTGACTTGACAGTGTTGTATGTCAACATTCACTTTATATAAATGTTGTAGCACCATTGCTGGAGCATACTTGGATTCACACTTAAACAGAATACCCACTGTGGCCCAACAACCCAAATCATCTGGACTGATGCTGAAATGTGTGGGAACTCTGTTACTTCCTGTTTTCAAACAGGTAAAGCTGCACAGCTTCTTGTGTCTAACTGTGGAAAAAAACGTAATAAATAAACATAACAGGGTCTTCCCTTTAATATTTCCCATAACAACCTGGGGTAAGCAACATGATATAATTGCCGTTACATACTTGTGACGTAGAAGCACAGAAAAACAATCACAGATGTAACAGGAAATTATTCTCCCTCCCTGGAGGGAACTCCTAGCAGGCTAAACCTGAGCCGCTGTTTCTGGAATCTGGTTCGAGTTCAGTTCCTCACACGCATTTTCTGCATCTTCAGCAAACAATTGACAAAAAGTATTTTCAAAAGGTCAAATGAAATAAGAAAAATTAATAAACTTTCCTCTTTCTTAATAAAACATTGAATGTGGAACGCGATGAAACAAGATTTGATCCTGTGTAGAACATTCCCTGACAGAGTAAAAGCCGACTTTGTGTCATGTTGAGGAATGAGGATCTGCCAGTGAAAAATAAATACATTTTCAAAAGGCATGTGGTGCTATTCAAACAGAGTAAATCCAACACAGAGGAAAATGAACACCAGCCAAAAGCTTCTACGTGTTGGCTGTGTCTGGGAGTTAATTTACCAGCCAAGGACTTGGATATGGAAAACTTTTAATAACAATGTAGCTCAGTATCTAGTGAGAAAGCAGAACGATTCCCGAAAAAAGCACAAATGTCCTGTAGCACACAATTATCTGGATTTGAATTGACACAGTTCAAGAGCAACAAGCAATCACCACCTTTCACTTCCACAAGCTCAGAGGCCAGGGCGTTCTCTGTTAAATTTAACCAAATAATTACACGTTAATTGCCAGGGGCTATCTAATCAGAGGCTACATGGAATGGCAGTGGCAGTGTTAATACAAAAGTGGCTGTTGGTCTCATAGAACTTTGCCTTTGCATCAGCATGCTGCATATCCAGTGCTTAAGATCTAGGTCAGATCAAAAATGAAGCCCACAGGAGTATTTCCAGCTGCAGGTGTACAACCGCACTGCAAAGATTTAGAATGTGTTTAGTTCCATTTCAGTGTGTTTATATTCAAGACCCTCCTGTCTGTGTTTTAGAAAAAGGAATCATGGCTCATTAACTTTCATTTAGCGTTGGCTTTTCAAAACCGAAAGACATTGTATCTTTCACTTTCTCCACCAAACAGAAATTAAACCCACTCACACACATTTATGAAACTGTGCCGGCCTTCACATTATTTTCAGTTCTAATAGTAACTGCAGTTCTACACGAGGCCTGGGAATTTTCAACCCAAATTTTCTTTCTCACAGCAATATGAAAGCAAATACATTTTAAATCTTATATCTGATGCTAATCAGTCAGTGTTCCACTTCTTTTACTCTTTAAATACTTTTTACCTGCAGCCAAAAGAAGCCTACAAAGTGAAACCAGAAAGCTTACATACACAAAATGTCCATCGCCTACAGATTCATGTGATTATGCAGAAACTATTTTTAACATAATGTTACTGGATGGTTGACTATAATGAACCAAGATAAACTGCCCTCTTTAAAACACTGTACTAATCCAGTCTTTTGGTGAAATCAATTCACTTCCTCTGAGAGGAACTTTGTATAAACCAAGAGAAACCAAAGTCAACACCAAAGACCCAAAATAACTTTGGTTGGGAAATCTCTAGGAAAATGACTGGTGAGCATAAATCAAATGGTGTCTCTTAACAACAGAACTGAACTGAACTGAACTATCCTCACAATACAATAACGAAACACTTGCTTCTGCTTTTCTGAGGTTACCTGCTCTTTTCAGTGAATATAAACATTCTAGTATTTCATAATGAAGTCAGCACTCAATGTTTGTACAACTGTCTCTGTCACCAAAGCAACTTAAGGAGGGAAGAAACCACCAATACCCAAAAGTGACCTCTGGGCCTTTATGCCCCCTACACCAGCCTGCATGCAAAGCTGAATTGGTCTAATTTTATTAAATGTGTGCTAAAACTGTAAAGCAACATAATAAGTAGACTAAGTGCATAGAACAGATATATAAATAATAAATAAAAGCTCTATCATCTCAAAACCACTAAAGGTACGTACGCACATAACAGTATTAGTGACTTTGAAGAAAAGTAGTCACTCAGCGGGAGCCTCTGCTCAAGATAAGCCCATTAAGTGTAGGCCCTCAGAAACAAACTGCATTAAAAACACACCAGCCTGCCCCTTAAAACAAAATCAACATGACTGGCCTTGGCTTCCTGCATCCATTTTTAAAATCCTTCTGCTGTTTTGACTGGCCAAGAAAACAGGCCTTCAAATTGGGTTAAGGGAACTGCGTCACCCTCAGGCGCCCTGCGCTGGAGCAAATGTGACAGCAGGGCGTGTTGGGGGGGTTGATCTCAGCTCAAGGGGACGTTGGCTGAGTTTTGCCCTAATATGGAAACATGCGGGGGGGCAGGATGGAAGGGGGAGCTGCTGGAAGGCAGGGCAGAGGGTGGGCTGGGTGGAGAAGGGGGGAACATACCCTGCCACCACCACAATGGCAGCCTTGCTTCCCTCTGCTGCATCACTGATGCCTCTTATCCTTTGACTTCAGTCAACTTCACACACCAGCAGAGGATTCAACTGTTTTGGTTTAGTCACCGATCTCTCAGCGCTCTGCGCACAGTGAAGAGCCCTTTAGCAGCTAGGACCCGTACATGAAGCTCAGTTAAGTTTCAAGCACTCCTGACGCTCTCTGAAATGCTCCCACTCAGAAACCAGGGATGGCGTATAACACAGACACACGAGTCAGTGACACTAAAGCACAGTGTCGAGTCTCCTCCTCTGCAGCAGCGCTCATCCCTGTTCAGCTGCTGGCTCTGTGTGCCCTCCGGTTCAGCCAGATGGGCCAGCTGCCTAATTTTACACTTGCTCATTACAAACTCGCCACTATCCCTCCTCCACATCTGGCCTCTGGTGCAGTGAAGAGGCACAGACGCTGATAATGGCAACAAAGACAAAACGCTCACAGTGGTCATTTTTTTCTGCTAAGGGAGCTGAGGGGGAGGCGGTGGGATGGGGTGGGGGTTGCCTGTGGTAAACAACTCACAGAGATGTCTGTCGATGCTGAGAGAGAGAAAGTGGGATGGAGAGACTGAAAAAGCACATAAGAGCAATGAAGAGAACAATAGAGGGAGGAGAAGAAATCAAGGCAAAACAGCTCGTAGGAAAGTAAAGGAGGGCGTTTGGTATTTGGAGAGGAGGAGGCGGCAGAGTGGCTGTCTGGCCATCGCTGCAAAGAGTGGGACTGCAGGCGTAAAAATTCCTCCTACGTCTTTGCTCAATGCCACTTCTGTTCTGCCAAGGCCCTGCATGTCAGCAGCACTGCAGATACAAAGGGAACCATGTCTGTGTGTGACCGACTTGTGTGAAACCAGTGTTAGGAATTGTGTATGTGAGGGCATCAAGGCATCTCCACCACTACAGGCTCCTTCTCTGCTGGGTGTAGGTGTGGCGAGCTACGCTCAAAGAAACCATCATGACTGTGGCAGAGAGATTATTTTTAACAGTATAATTAAGCAGACAGATGTGCTCCCATCATGGATTTTCTTATCGGTGCCAACATCAACAAACAATGTGACCAACAAAGGGCCATAAGGCAAATTAAAATATTTTAAGCACTGGATTATGGTGGCTGTATCTGTACAAAAAGTCACTGGTCACACATTTAGTTAATTGGACTGGATCAGGCTAACATTTTGATTTTTTTATATATATAACTGAACAGATTGTAATTTTGGATAAACACTGATTGCATTCTTGCTGAGACTAGGAGCAGTTGGTTGCTAGATAAATACTATATTTGAGGAAAAAAAATGGTAGAATGCAGGAAATGACTTCTTCTCTTGGACTTGAACAAAGTAAAACTGCTAAGGACAGTTTGATGCTGCATTCACCTCCGCCCTTTGAGTCATGACTGATAAAACTCATCAGGTGACAGTTTCTCAGTTTCTGCCAGTCCCACAATAAATATAGAGTTTAACCAGATGTTGGATTACTTTTATAGTGAACACTGTTGACAGCTGACATAAAGTTATCGGCAGTAATGAGCTGTATAACTGAAACAAAGTTGTATGGGTGTAGCTTTACTGAAGTTACTGTTCACAGCTGAGACATGGAAAGAGCGAGAGAGATGGTCTCGCACTAATTTGTATAAAAACAGTCAGTAAAAACACAGGGAGTCAGTGGAGCACTGGGGTTTCCTTATGAAAACAAACCTATTTATGGCTTTCCATAAATGCCGGCTCAACTGTAATGGTGCTTATCACTCACAATGGCCGAGTAGAAGATGTTTAACCTTTACAGACCAGGCAGCACTTCGGTCTCTGTCACTATACAAGTCTCTCAACCGAGGCCAAGATCAAGTGCACTCTGTTTGTCACGCTCCATAACTAGGCCAACTGTTTCTTTCCCCCTCTTTCTGCCACTTTCCCCGTTGTAACCTTTACTGTGAGCCTGTAAGCTGTCGTACATCTTAAATCCATGGCTAATAAATGAAAACCTGGCTCTCTGAACACACGTGTAGTCAGAGGAGACTGCACACAACACCAACGTGTATATGTTTGCAAAATGACATTTGACTTGTTAGAGAAACCACTAACCATTTTGGAATTTTGGAAACCGTTTTATCTGCTGTTTTTAAATGTTGAGTGTTTAGCCTGTCAGGAACCATAAACAGCTGTAAATCTGTAGATCCCTGCACCTGCTGAGATCAGTGAGTGTGCTGCTGAGTTGAACAAAGCCAGTCAGCCAGAGGCCAAGATCCTTCTGCCAGCTGTGGACATGCAGAAAAAAAACAGACGGAGTTGCAGAGCGTCGCAAAACTAGCAGTACAGTATTCTCAGAGAAGATTCAACTGTGATCGTTTGTGTTTTTTTCAAATCACAACCCTGTTTTGTTTCCAACTGATTAGGATTTCATACTGATCTGGCAGCAGCATCGTGTGACTCGCAGGTTATTTCAGTACATTAGCCTAAAAGTGCGAACCACAGCAGAAGGGTGATGTTTGCCGTTTGCCAAATTTGCCAAACCGAATAAGAAAAACGATCATAATCATTTTGCAGAATGATTATGATCGATATAAAAATGACAATATCATTAAATGTGGAGCCTTTTTTCTTAGCTCTGAGTCCAGCTCAGTACTGTTACACACATTCCAGGGCAATTTTCCACTGGCCTAGAAAGTATGATGCTTTGGGCATTTGTGCATAAATAAACTGCAAAAGCAAAGATGCCCCTTGTTGAAAGTAGTTTGCAGAAAATCGATAAGACAGATGGCGGCGTGAATTTTAAATGACCCAGGGTACAACCACTCAGGTTTCAAAGACAACACTAACTTCCCAGACATGAGGCACCGTTACACCTCTCAAGGTTAAATAAGGCCAAAGTCAGAGTGGAGCAAAGAGGAAGAAAAGAGGGAGGTCACAAATGTGTCATCACACCAGCAATAGAAACAGAATGAGAGTTCAGTAAGAAACATGAGTTAAATTAAGAGATATTGAAAAAGATGGAGACTATGAAATAAACCTTAAATATTTTCTGAGGAGAACATATGTTTTAAACGGGATAAGTTCAATGAAAAACCAATGAAAAAGTCATTGTCAGTAAATAAAACTGAGTGGAAATAACCGTAAAAGAACAACACATGCGAGCGACAAAGTGAAACTGCTCAGACTCACACAGAGCTGTTGTCCCGTGGACAGGATGTGAGAATAAAAAGTGAAACGTGAGCGGGAAGTGTGCAGGGTCATAAGGCATTACTGTGCAGCACACTTACTCCCTGGCAGGCAGGCAGGCAGACATACAGACAGACAGACAGACATACAGGCAGCATTGAGGTAAAACAGGAACTCAGAGCAGACAGTTCAATTCACGTAGTGTTTTACTGCGACACAGCCAAGGCCTGCTGCACACAAATAACTGCTTTCCTGAGACAAATAAAAACAGAGGGGGGTTCACGCTGAGCCAACGATGAATGAAAATATGAGGAGAATTTTGGCTGGAAAACATTGTTCCTGGTGAATATTGAATGCTGGAGGCTTAAGTGAGCACTTTGAGCTTTTAGGAGATAAGCTGTTCCTTAGGCTAAGATTTACTAATCCTACTTTGCTAAATTGTGAGACAGAAAAGGCTCCTTGTGTAAGTGGGCACCCAATTACAGCTGAGAAATGATAACCTTGATTCATTGGTCTTTTTCACAGCAGACATTTTACGTAATAGTTAGAAAGGCAGAGGTGTTATAAGACAATTGCTCTGTTTTATTCAAATGTCCCCGTAAAGCTGCTCACAGACATGGACTGAACTCTGCAGTTTCTTTTCTCCACATGTGCTGTGCATGTGTAAAAGGCAAAGTCTGTGTGAACCCTGCGGCCAATATTCCAGATTTTACCCGCAGGTCATGTCTGAAAATGGCTTAAGTAATGACAGTGTGAATGAGCCTCACAATAAAAGGACCCTGAAACTGAAGCAGCTAAATGCAATGTGTCAATAAAGCACGATAACTCATCTTGACGCCTCTACACCGCCTTGGTCCAACAATACAGGCGGTTTTGCTTGTCATTGGTGGGAACTCCATTTTAAACTACAGTCGCAGCAAAATTATCTTCCCATCACATTTTTATCTCGATGGGAATGGGAAGGAGAAACATCTGCAGGGCTGAAACCGTTCACTGCACACACACTAAGTTTAGATGATATGACCACAATAATCAACTGTCTGTTTGGGTGGGGAGGGCACTGATTTGTTTTCCTATATTTATGTGTCAGTGCTGACATATTCTGTAATTGAAATAAAATGCATTGATATTGTTGTTGCTAAAATATATGATAGGCCCCATCTGCATAGTGTTTCCATGGTTATTACTGTCACAGTTTCACATGACTGCCACTAAAATGCTCCCTGAAGAACTCTTAACTTATCCACCGTCACACGTGTGTGCGCACACACTCAATCTGTCAGCCGAGCATCTGAGGCTCTAGCGCCAGTGAGAAGTCTGTTGTGTTTTCTGTTCCAGCCCAGATGGCAGCATTGGCTGAGTCAGCGGTGGCTGATGGTCCACTGGATGATTAGACATGGATAACAGGAGGAGAGCCAAGCACTAAGAGCCAGGAGCAGTGGAAGTGAGGGATGTCTGAGCCACTTTGTTCTGTTTGAATCAAGTAATCACTTTAGCAAGTGAAATGAGAGTGACACACACACACGCACGCACACAGGCACACACACTTTTACCAAAACCAGTTTGCTAACCTCGTTCAAAGGTGGTGACTGGATTTCTGAACACAACTACCTACACTTAACTGAAAGGGGAAGTACTGCACACGCTCCTGTGCAATTTTGGTCTAGGTTTGGTTATTCATAGTAAACCGCCCCAATAAATACTGTACCTCCTCCAATCATGATATGAATAATAATGCTCAGAATGCATACTAGGGCTTTGCATTCTCTTCTAATGTGGCAGAGCTCTTGCTGTAGCAGCCTAGCGGAGCTACTTAAGCACAAAAGAAACAGTGCGTTACAACACAAAGGATTTCCCCATGTGCTCGCCTCAGGCAACCTGTAATACAGCAGCAGGTTAAAAACCACAATGTGAAAAAAAAGCCGCTGTTCATGAGGGCGTGAGATGCCATATCCTGTTTTTCTGTCAAACACAAATACTGAACGGTGAGAACAGCCATCAAAACACACTGCATTCATACTCTGCCAAGACGCATTTGTAAAGCCTGGCCTGTATATTGCTCTTTTCAGTCTTCTCCAATTTGCTGAAGCACAAAGCATCAGCACGGCGTCTGAAACATTTCCACGGTTGACAAGTAGCACACAAAACACGACAAGAGCTGATTAGTCCGTTTACATCAGCTGCAGAGTTGCAACAATGAATAAAATTCAGCTGGATATTTAAACTATTACATACTATAGCTATCTATATCTAACTATACTGTAGCCACACCAAGTCTGGAGACACTAAAGACAGTCAACATATAGCTCTCCAGTTCTTCACAGTGAAACAAAAAGTGACTGGATTTGCATATGGTTTTGAAAGGTGCCACATCATGTGTGACTCTTTTAATATCTTGCTTTACATATTAACAACTCTGAAGTTTGCCTTTGGGGCTACATACAGCCCTGCATGCCATAACTCGTCCGCACCCTCTAAAAGTGAATCCTGAGGCGCACACCTAGACGAGGCCATGCATGGAACATGCAAAGCATTCCTACATATTCTGAGAGAGATCAGGTTCGCCCAGAGAGGCCATTGTCCACAGTATGTTGTAAGTCACAGAACTCCACCAGCATTCCAGAAATGCAGCAATTACAGCCTGGCATACCGACTGAATCAAAACACATACATGCACACACATGTGCAAGCACGCACACACACATGCGAGCTGTTGTTGAGGGCTGCAGCTGTTGCTGTACGTCTTCAACAAAAGAGCGCCATTTCAGCCCAGTGAGAGCCGCAGCACAGCACATTCCTCTCAGAACTAACAAAAAGTGGGCATCTCAGCTGGTGGCATCCAAGACATAATTCATTATGAGTCCTAACAGCCTTTACATTGACTTCTTGACAGCTTTGCACACCTCAAGCATTGGAAATTCCTTAATTCTTTGATGATTACGATATTAGAAGACAATCATACAGTTTAGATTTTGAATTCCATATTGCCACCAGCATACTGCATTTGCTTCTCTCATCAGTTGATATGACTAAACATTGAGTTATGAGCCTTGAGCTATTTCTTAAATAATAAACTCCTACTATACAGTCATCTCCCTCAAAATTCATTGTGAGTTTTGATAGTTGAAGTGGAATGAATCAATCGCGGATGATGCGCTGCTGTTGTTGGACATTTACTCCACTGATATCCCACGAGGCAGGGGGAGACAGGCAGTCACTGGCAGCAGAGAAGTGAAGGAAACAGCTGCTGTGGTCTGGTATTTACAGCAGCAGCAGTCTGGGTGCTGGGGCTCCTCCACCGGTCAAACAGGTTGAAAAGGGGGAAACAGCTCAGATTGTGTGCGAACCACCTGCTCGCCTGCGTGCACCGTATTGTTGTCACTACGTGGTGGACTTCGCACTGTTGTGAAGATAGTGATTGCGGGTTGAAAATAGTTGTAAAACGTCCAGACTTTCAACAAAGAAGGGTTTGTTGGTCGATCGGCCACATCCTCGCGCGACTCAGTGATACAATAAAGCAGTGATGCTGTATCTGAGTGAGTTGACAGCGAGGAATCTCGGATGAAATGTGGCTGGAAACTGGCCGCTTATCGCTGGCTAAGTTTGTAGGCTAGCCCGTTAGCGCGGCTCCCGCACGGCTGTCAGGTCCAGTCTGGAAATGGAGGTATATCTTCAGAAGAGCCCAAAGTGGGTGCAAACTTTGGCCCGTGTTAAAGTCTCACACTCGCCCAACGCTTTGGCTCCAGCACTCAACTCACCCCCGGCGCCCTGGAGAGGCTAACGCTAGCTAGCACGTTAGCGCTTCCTCCCCGGCATCTCTTCCCATGTGAACGCGTCTGACAGGCACCGATTCGACGGGGGTACGAGATTTGGCGCGACACCAGGAGAAGCCCAGCCGACTTGGCGGCCGCTAAAAACGGGCAGAAGTGCGTCAAAGTGGGGAACTTACCGCTGCGTCTCTCGGTGGTGGGGAGGGGGGTCCGAGTTTGTCGGGAAGTCAGGACCGAAGTGTTGGTCTTCGCAGGACTTTCACCGGCTCTGGCAGCTCCGTCTGTCCCCAGCAGCCGCACCACAACACGCAGCACTTCCCCCTCCCTCCGCCGCCACGGGCACCAAGAGAAAAAAAAGTCCAGGCTCAAGCCCCGCCCAGTCACACTTTTAATTGGCCAAAATTAGGGACAGTGCGAAATAGGCCAATTAAATTAGCCAGTGTGGTGTTCTTTGTCCAATAGAATTGGAGCCTGGAAGAGATTGAAGCTGAAAACGAAGTTGATGATGAAAACACAACTTCACAGAGTCAGATCCTAATGGATTAAACACTCACTCATATTACTAGAGTTATTTACAATTTAGTTACTACATAAAGTACTACATCCGCTGGTTGTCATGGTGTTGATTTTCCTTTACTGTAACCTCAGCCATCATACGAGGTGATATAATTACCTGCTGATGTGTTAAATCACCGAAGATACATCACTACATAACCACTAGACCATGCTGTTAATATGTGAGATCTCAGGGGGGATTTATGTTATGAAAAACACTTAAGACGTTGTTTTAAGTGACTTAATTTGAAATAAATACATTTTCATTCATTGTGCAGCAGAAAAAAAAACTGAAAAGAGGGCAAATCTAAGATTCTACTATGAAGTGATCACAGTTTGCAAAGAATATTCAGAAAAAGTATTTCAGCTTCTCAACTGGTCCATAAGTGACACCTAGTGGCGACTGCATGTAGTGTCTCTCTGCATTGCTGATGCAGAGTCTCAAGAGAGACGACTGCTGCAGTGTGAAGCTCCCACTCACACACAGACTGCACAACACGTTCACTGAACAGCCTGTGTGCAATAATCACTGTAATGCAGACGAGATGAAACTTCCCTGTAGCTACACTGGGAGGACTCTGGTGCTGTAAATGAGCTCCCGGCATGAATGTTCTCCAGAATCTACTTGGATGGATCACCAGAGAAAATTGGACCACATGGGTTTTCCATAATTCATGCAATTATAATATTTATAACTGTGTAAATGAAAATATTATATTTCCAGTGGAAAATTTTTAAGTATATTATAAGCATATTGGTTTTTTTTTCTTGTGAAGGCGTGCACTCCGCCACAGACCTGCATCAAATAACTTCCTGTGTTGTTATGGACGACTATGTTTCTAAATGCCACCATCATTTTCACAAAGGCAAATGTCACCAGTGGTTTCTGAGGCTTCCGCTTTGGCTTACTATACCTACAGTATATTATACCTTTCTCTCCCTATCGCAGATATCGTGGACAACAGCTTCAGCCTCTAGGTGGCAGTAGTTCATCATAGTGCTGACTCAGCTGACTGGAGCTGTATCAGCCCAGAGCTCAACAAAACTGGATATAATGAATAATCTTGGCTTTAAGAAACGATGCGCAGCAGCTAATCCAGTTGAATCAAAGTATGATCTACAGTTCGTGCATAAAAGAGAACAACGCTGGTGCTGAATCTATCTAAATGTTCCAGGCTGCTTCCCTTAATATGCTTTCTCATCCGTGTCCCACGGTACCTGGTTAATTATTTACACTTTATCCTGGATGATTTATGAATATGGGAGGAGATTTCCAGCAGTCACCTACTGGTTTATAGGATTGTAAGTTAATATTGTCCCTGAGCAAGGACACTGAAATCTTGTTTAGTGTCTGCACTTATCTACTCCCAGGACGGGATCATAAATTAGCTCAACATGGTGATGTAATGCAGCAGGCTGCTGTCTCTGAGAGGTGGCTTCAATAGAGGGGGGTATAATGCGAGCATAAAATAAAACATGGGCCAATGTCAGCGTTCCCACCCCAGCGGTGGAGACTAATACAAAAACAAATGCCGTGTTTGGGCTGCCTCCACGGTTTGCCCTTGGCAATGTGCAGAGCAGGACGACAGTTTCTACGCTTTCATCCTCCAGCGATCCCACCTGCTCGGGCGCTGTGGTGCACGTGTTAATGCAGGGGCTCTGGTGTGGCAAACCTCCACTAGCCTGCCCGAAACATTTACATCATGGGGAGATAAACGAAAGGGATGCAAGTTTTAAAAACAAATGAAATGGAATGAGACGAAGATAAACATGATTGCATCTTCCTCTTATTTATCTTATTTTCTTGAGATAAATCATATCCCTTGAAAAATATAATGTACGTGCACTTCCTACAGGCCCTTTGTTCGACAAACTATGTGTTAACTAGTTTGGACAGCTCTATTACACTGAAGACTACCGTCTAGTGCATATAATCGTATTTATTCCTCTTCAGAAACCTCCGTATTGGGAGGCAGCAGGGCTAACCACCGTGCTGCCCTAATGTTGTACATTTGATAGTTAAAGTAGATTTCCACTCTCTACCTACTAGCTTTCAAACAGAGGCAGTAAACGTGTTAAATAATATGTCAGCATGTTTGTGGGCAGAGAATGTGAACGCTGCCAGAGCAGCTGTGAATATACATGGATTCTAAATGTCACCACGGCTGCATGATGAAAAGGCTTTCTGTTGCCCGGTGGACCAGGTGCATTGAAGTGTCACCACCACTTCCTCACAACCTCTCCACACTGCGAAGTGTCCAAATGTCACGGCCCTGTGTTTGACCCCGTTCTGGAAACACTAGCACGGTGGGCTGCAAGTTCAGCACAGACAAATCAGCACCCCCTCGTTTTTTCTTCCAGGTTTCTCTGGTCTGGTGACAGCCGACTAAACTGCACCTCCTCGTCTGCGTGTTGCTGCCGTGGCTTAAAACCTGACAGGACATCAGGCCAGACTGAAGTTCTCTGTCTGATAGAATGTTTAGGAGTCCAACACGTTTAACGGTGAGTCAGCAGCACACAGCTTCGATCACCTTTGAATTTTTTTGCCTGCCCCGAAAAGGAACGAACACTCAGGTGCTCCGCCACCCTTCAACGACCACGTGCCTCCCAGTGTTGTCACACTAATTGGCTTCTTTTCTGCGCGCACACACACACACACACACACACAGCTTGACAGTAAACAGCCTTTCTCAGATCTGCCAGACTCTGTCGACTTTGGATCTTTCTGGGCATTTTGATCTAATTAACTTGGTCATAACCCCGTTCGCCACTTCTTTGTCTTTCCTTCTCCTCCATTTGCCTGCGTCTCTGCAGCTCACTGGATCATTATCAAGGCGGCTGCCCCTGGAGCTTTGCTTTGTTGCTGGTAGTGGTTTTAATGCTCTTAATCGCATATGTGGATCTTTTTCTCTCCTCCGTCCTCCACCTTCGGCACGCTGATCTGCCTGTGAAAAGTCCATTTTAGCCGCGCTGGGCAGTTCATCCAAAGGACGCCAAGGTTACTGATGACAGCGGCGTCTTCTTTTGTGTCTCGATCAATGGCCAGAGGACCACACTGGAATTACAGGTGCAGAAAGAGAAAACAGAGCAGCAGCAGCAGCCATGACTGACTGATTAGTTCAGACAGAGGGGAGGAGAAAAAGTACACAAATCCCCCACAAGGGAAAGCAAAGTAATCTGAATCCAAACCCACAGTATTCTCAAGCTGTTGTGCACCTACGGCCCCGGGCTTTGTCGATGGATTAGCTTCAGACGTTAATGGCAGAAATGAGGACTCAGGCTTTGTTGGTATATGAGCAGTTATATTGTTTGCTCTGAGACGGAACAGGAGTCCATGTTTGCCTTGGAGCTCGTCCCTGTGCTTGAATATTCAGGTCTACAGCCTTATTGTGGCTGCAGTGAAGCCCAGCTTGTGTTCTCGTTGGAGCAAAAAACAAATTGCTTAAAAGCCTCGTATGTGTTTTTCCACTCCCTGTCTGTTTCAGGTTGTATAGCACAGTGTTCAGGTTGGGGTGGAGGGTCCTTGTTAATGACTGAGGGAAGAATGGAGCAGGAGACACACAGGTGGATCAGTATGTGGTGTATTCTATATGTTGAGCTTTGGGCTGTGACTGAAAGAATGAGATGAAGAGAGAGCCACAGCTCTTTTGTGTTGTTACCAGGGAATCGGGAAAGAATACTTCAGACTTGAGGCCTTATGACCATGTTGAACAAGTGGGAGGAGCCCAGGTAGACCTGATGGAATGATCACTTTCCTCATTAAGCCCAGGAATGCACTGGCACGATCATGGCAATAGCAGCACAACATGCATGCAGGTTGACTTCTTCTCAGGACTGTGTCACACAGAAAGCAATCGACTGTTTTGCAAAGGAGATTTTTCTTATTTTTCTAAATGTGTAAATATTGAAACAGTGGTGGAACTCCCAGCAAAGCCCAAACACACGCCGCTCTGTTGTGGGCTAGTGATGTTAGCTTTTCTCCCCCCATCTCTGCTGATAGGGTGGCTATTCGATGCTGCGTACTTATGGAATCAGCCGAGGCATCAGAGTGTGACTATTGAGAGGGCGACCAAGTGACTGCTGCCTATGAATGTTAGAGGGGGGGAGTGAGAGAGGGAGGGAGAAGAGCATTGTTAGGGCGGTAAACACCTCTCATCGCCATTGGAAAGGAGAGACCGGGGTGGATGGAAGTAGGAGGAGAAGAGAGGAATATTATGGCAAGGTTACAGGAGACAGAAAGATATATACAGGGGGTTAAATAAAGGAGTGGGTTTTAGGAATCGAATAAAAGGGATAAATGAAAGAAAGAGAAAGGGGAGAAAGAAATGGGGGAGTTGAAAGAGAACGCAGAGCCTGTGTGGGAGGCTGCTGTCTGGCAGGCCCGAAGTGGCCGAGACTCACTGCGACACTCCAGCTCTCATCATTCATCGTCTGTCCAACAACGCAGTGAATTCTGATTAATGTCTTCATCAAAAGCCTATAATGACGGCTCTTCACTTTATTTAATATTATTACCACACACATGCATCATGCAGTTGAATCATCAGCTGATCGAGAAATGACTGTGAGGCTGTAAGAAGGAAGGAATTTAGCTGTTCCACAGTAGCCGTACCAGAAAAGTTAGAAGTGTAATGGATTGATGTCTAATATAGAATTTCATTACGTCCACACTTTTGCTCTCCCCGCAGGATTTCATTGTGCTCACTCCTCAATATCAGGTTCCCCTCCATACTGGCACTTTTCTAATTTCTGCAGGTATAGTTTCGTTGATGGGACAACTTCAGCTGATAGTGTTTCCTGATATTTGTCAGTTTCGTCTTTTTTTTTTTTTTGTCAGTGCTGCAGCCTCAGTTTATCCCACAGCACCTGACTGAAGCTATTGGAAGTTCTCTTCTAAATGCTGGCCCAGCATTTCTCAAGATATCTGTGAAGACAGTTTGTTATGATTAACAGTCAGCTCACAACTCAATAATGGCGTCCTAAACACATCTAAAAAACTGAGTTAGTCTCAACACCTCAAGGAGATCATGCTCTCACTGTTGTGTGTCTCTGGGCAGGATTACACCCACCTTTATTGAGTGAGGTGTGGGCCAGAGGAGATTAACTTTAGAAGCCGATTTGTTTAAGGGGGCGGATCCAGGATTTCTTTTTTTTTAACATTGCTTTTTAAAAAAAAAACATTTTTCAGAATTTCTTGAATAAGAAAACAAAGAAAGAAACAAACATCTGATCATCATATGAGCTGCTTTGCTTCAACTGTATCAGGGAGTATTTTTCCGTGAGAAAATCTCAGTATATGCAAATGTGATGTTGTGAGAGAGAGACCAGTCGGTGGCTTTGTTGGTGGTGTGCGCCCTCTAATAGCGCTTCAGTGCTTTAAGTGACAGTTCAGCTGCTCTCAGTGGTTTCCCATTAACATTTTAACCGCTCTCAGGTTTTGTTTTGTAGCTGAAGTGCAGCAGCTTGTGTCTCTAATATTCTAACATTCAGCTGACCGTTTCACAGAGTATTTCCCAGATAACTGATCCGATGTCCGCTGAGTGCACAGGTGGGATTTCGTTCCACATGAAGGGACATCCTCCAGGTTACACACTTTAACTGGCAACCATTTCTCTAACTGAGCCTTCCAGACAAATTCATCACTTACACTTTTGTTTCCATGCACAACTTACGCTTGATCTAAAACTTAAACTTATTTTACTTTGCCGCTTCATCTTCTTTGACTATTCCAAATCCTGCAGCAACACACATCTCTCATTTCTGTCATTATTCTGCGTCCCGTTCGATCCTCAGCGTTGCACATTAGCGAAGCAGCTGATTAATGATTGTGAATTCCCCTCCTTCCTCTGGCTGCGCTGCGCTTCAGCAGATTCCTCGGCCCAATCAAATATCCAGTCAGGCTTATATGAGCATCACTAAAATAAATTTACCGCCCTGCCTTCAAGCCTCTTCTCTTTGCTGCTCGTTGTCAGTGGACACTTAACCACAGCAGCCTCCTTACTCGCCCAATGGCTGCCCCCGCCTGGAGGATAACAATGAAGTTGTCAGATTACAGACGGGCCCTTGATGTGAAAGGGGGCTTTAATGCCAATTGTCGACCTTCAGAAAACCTGTGAAATCCAGTAATAATGACAGTTCACCTCAAACAAAGCAAAGACCTGTAGTTTTTAATGAATATGCAAGCAGCCAGGCCAGGCTCTCCCTCTTACATAGACTTTCCATATGAGGCTCACAACCCTCCTCTTTATGCCATCCATCACAGAGAGGCCCCGCTGCGAGCTCCTGTTTTATCATCTCGCTTCCTCTCGCTCTCCCAGCCTCTGCTGGTAATGATGCTGGGAATCTATATATAGTCTCCTATGTATGCTTTGAAACTATAGAAGAGAGGGGGGGGGTAGAGCGATAGACAGACAGAACTAGACACTGTCAGCGACAAGCTAACAGTGATTAGGCAGATGAAGTAAGGAACAGATGAATAGAGGGAGCAGATGGAGAAAGAGAAGGAGAGAAAGAAGCAGCACATGAAAGAAGAGAACGCTTCACTGAAATGTGAAAGAAATAAGACAGATGTGATACAGTTTAGTTTAAGTCAGAACAAACAGACAGACTGAAACCAAACACAATTTTCATTTGGTTCTGTTTCAAAAACAGCTAGTTTAGAATAGCAGTTTTATTATGAGGCTATTTATCTGTGTTATAATAGTATTTGAGATATCTCTCATATTACCCTAAATCATTCAGTGGGGAGCAGAACATCGATCAGATGGTTTGTGTCCAGGGACAAACTGGATCTCAGTAGTAGTACAGTGCTACTTCTATAGAACCATAGGCCTTTGTGTGCTTCACCGACTGACCGTGGCTCACTGGCTCCCATTTGTATTTAAAGGACATAAACAGTGAGTGGAGTCCCTGCTTATTGCACTAAACCACAGAGATGACTGCATGCACACCAGCTGGATCCTATAAGCTTTCCTCACTGTCATTTCTGACTTGCCAGCTCACAGGCATTTTGCAGTCTCTTGTCCTCTTGACTATTTCATGGCACTGGATTTAATTCAGCGGCGGCAGCCCCTCGGGAGCCCGGCCGCTCCCTTCTGTGTTTGAACTCAAGCGTGAAACCACAGGAAGAAAAGGAGAATTTCTCCAGTTTGTGAATGAGGGGGCCGCTGCTCTGCGGCGGCGACCTCGCCGTTCTGTGAGCGCTTCCATCAGAGCTGCGCAGGGAGGGAACAAATATGATCTTCAGACGGGAGCTCTGACAAAAGCTGCTGTTTTCTACCCACACAAGAGACTTTCAAGACCAATAATGTACTAGAAGTAACACCACAGGGAAATTCAGCTCAAGACTTTCTCCTCATTAAGTCCAAAAAAGGCAGCCTGAGAGAAGGAGAGGGACAGACGGGCGACTTCCTATGGTAAATAATAGATTCTCTCTGAAATAAACATGAATTACGTAATGGAGGGCTCTGCGAGACAAGAGTTAGGTAACACCTCGGGGCAGCGTCATTATTTGGACATAAAACAAACAACTTCCCCATGTTCTCAGCATTGGCAGCTGTTACCACATTATGTAAAAAGAGGAAAATGAAAGTTGTTTCTTTTTACCCCCCACCCCAGATACACACACACGTGCACACAAACCACTTAGCAAAATGAGACAGACGAGCCTGCAACCACTGAGAACAAGTCACGTGCACCCAGTGGTTGGAAGCGCTGGATTTACTTTGCTCCCCTGTGGTAGTTTGCCCCCCCCCCCAGTGGCTCATTTGCATCCAGACAAACACAAGCCCGTATTTTGACGAGTGTGTTTCCTAGTAATGTCTCGCACTTCAGCGTCTTTCTAATGCCGTTCCGAAAACATTTTTTCCGAGGCCTGATTTCATACAGAATACACCAGATTCTAAAAACTGCAGCATGGCTCAGGATGATTGTCGATGAGGCTCACAAAGGGTAACGTAATGATTGGAATTACTGCTCTTTGCGAGTCAGTCGATAGGGCAGATTAACCTTCTTTTCCCCTGAATAACTCTACAGCGGCTCTGAATGCCATGATCTCGCCCGCAGAAGTAGTAATTTCACACATTTCATCCACTCAGACAGTGGATTCCCAGAGTCTCTGCTGTGGCAATGAGTCACCCCTCTGATGCTAAGCGAGGGCCACCATTTTCCCCAGCTAAAATAACGGACTGATCCCAGCCCTTTACCGGGGCAGGTTAAATCATGTGCCGCCCATTTCAACACGCACTTGGTGGAATTATCCGGCGTGCCGCTTTTGGCCGACAGGGTAAATGAATTGGAGCGGCACAGGTTTTTTTTCTTTTTAATCTCACTTCATTTTCTCCTTCGCCAGTGTTATCTGCGAGAGCCCCCGCCCTCAGATTTATCACCTTCGTCCAAGGGCAGACGCCTGATTGGCAAAGGATGACACGCCCCGCTGTGGTTGGTTTGTGCCGAGCCACACCCAGTTTCCATCTCTGAGGGAAGGGCGGTCAAGCAAGGGAAGGAGATAACGCTCCAGTTACAGCCCTGTTTGCGTTTCCAACATATGCAGCATATAATGGAGACCACAGCGGAGTCGTACCCACCACCATGAAGCCACCTCTCAGCCATCACATGTTTTATCTCTTTGAAACAATTCTGAATTATACAAACTGAGCAGAACAATTTGGATTTTTTTAATATCCGCTTGTGCAGTCATTTTTCTCTACACAAGTATCTGGACAGGCACTGTGGACAGGCACTGTGTTCCAGCACATTCAATTAGTTATTCTAAAATAAAAGATGCCAAATTAAAGTGCCAAGTCTCAGCTTTATTTGTGAAGGTTTACATCAGTGTAAAAAGAAACGTGTGGGAGGTGTGCAGAAGTCATCTTAACACATCTCAAAAGTCCAGACACACCAAGTCTTAATGAATCATGGGCGGGTCAGGGCTGCTGCAGAGCATGTGATGAACAGTGATGGGTCTAAAGCCACATTTGACTTTAAAATCACAGGTTTGGATCTGCAGCCAGACGTCTGAAACCATCTCCTCCATTTCTAACTGGACCAGCAGGGCAGCAGTGTTATTATCTATAAATGTCTGGCACCGTTTTGCACCGGAAATGAACATTTCAGATCTACGTCATTGAAAAGGCGACACTGTGACTAGCAGAGTCTGTGATGCTTGGTCGTCGAGACGAGTGCAGTGCAGCTGCAACACACATATTTTGTTTTACATTGACATCCAGTGCGTAATTTTGGAGCACACCTGCACGCTTGCATCATGATGGGATTTTCAGCTGCAGCCTGTACACATTGAATACTACTCTAGAAAATGGGACCATCATTTACAAGACTCAAAACCACAAACTCAGTGAAGCTGTTTACATTTATGGCAGACAAGTGGATATTTGAACAGCTGGCTCACAATACAGTAGAAATACATGTGCAATTTAAGAATGAGTACAGATGGCTAACTTCTTACATCAGTATTTAGTGCAAGTGTACATTAACACCACATGAAAACCAGTGTATTGTACCCTAACACATAATATTTTATTACATTTGGCGAATCTGAATTATGTCCTTTTTTCCTGTCCCGTGATTTTTATGGGACTCAGCCCCTCTGTGAATGACACCATGAAATGAAAGGCATCACATGAAACCGCGGCTGCATGCTAACCAAGGGTAACACACAGTCTCAGGCTGCATATTCACTGCGGACGACTTGTGTCAAGTTAAACACTGTGACAGCGGTGGTCACAACAGACCTTCAGCTAAGCATGATGGACGTTCATCCACCTTCTCTGACTTTTACACCGAGAACAGATGAAGAAATATCTGCTGCAGCCCAGACTGCAGTTTACCCTTGGCCGATCATTGTTCGCCGTCCCCGAGCACGAATAGCGGGATATCAAATGTCAACATCCATCTCCTTCTGCCCATTAAACCTTGCACTGGTTCCAGTTACATTTCCACTCCTCCTCGCCTGCAGCTCTCACTAAAAATATATCAAACCTGCACCTCTCAGCCATTTGATACTGCCCGGCTTTAAAAGAAATCATTCTCCCAAAGCCCAACAAAGTGAATTAAGCAAACGATTATTCCAGCCCCCGTCTACATTTGCTTTGTGTCTTGAAGGCCGCTCCCCCGGCCCTTTACCTCACATCAGACACACTCCATGAGCTTCAATCGACGCTTTTCTTCCATTTTTAGCCGCAGTCGATACCGTTATCAAGACAAAGCCGAGGAGCCTCTGCTGCGCCACCTGACAGCCAGGCGTCTGCAGCTATACCTGCCTCCCCCACACGTCCCCCTCCTCCCTCAGCAGGGGAAGCCTGCTAAGGAGAATCCCTTTGTATGAACTGCAGAGCTGTAACCTGCTCAGCCGGGCAGAATGACAGGCTGAATGCAGAGGTGAAAACGAGGGGAGCTGGAGGGAGAGGGATGAGGAGGAGGAGGAGGGCGAGTGGTTCTTCTTCTCTCTTATCGCTTACTTTTTGTCTCTGCATTAAAGGATCTCTCTCTCTCTCTCTCCCTCTCTGATTGGTATGCAGAGCCAGACCTGCTCTGTTCTGCAGTGTGGGTTCGTGAACACTGCTGCATGTCAGGGAGCAGGGGGGAATCGCAATGCAGTGTTGGGTGGAGTACACACACACACAGACCCCCTCCTGTGCTGCACCAGGAAACCCTTTCTGGACAGACTGTCACGTCCACATGAAATTCAAATGAAGCATCCGTTCCTCTCATTCTGCCTTCAAGTAAAACTGTGTTTGCGACATTAATCGCTGATCTTTTAAAATAAACGTTTGGTTGCTGTATATATAAGAATACCCCAAGAAAAAATGGCGCTTCATTGGAGGTTTCCAACCATGGTGTAGCACACACAGCCATTCATAAAAATGAAAAGGGGTTCTGTTGATATTGTAAAATAATCATTGGTCCGATTGAAATCACCAAAGTTGTGTTGCACTCAGAGGAAATGTATTGTTTCGCAGACATCACAAATGCATGACAGAATCAAAGAGATATTTCAGCTGGGAAACAGAACGTGAGCTTGAAATAGCTACAAAGGGAGGTGGCTGAGCAGTGGCTGCGTGCAGACCAGCACATTAGTGAGTATAGGCCCCTCGAGGATTTATAAATCTGATTTCATTGACGTGCAAACACAAGAGGAAATCTGTAGCTGTGCAGCTGGAACATGTTTGAGATTTATGAGCGTATAACACACTGCTTCTGCTCTCTGAAGTCGATACATCTTTATCGCCCCCTGGAGGTTGGCTGCAATGTAGGTCACAAACCCCACCTCCTTCATCGTCGCAGACAAAAAGTCTACAGCCAAAGTGCACGCCAAATAAATCTCTTCTATAGGAAAGTGAAATTAATTTCATAGTGCAGAGGAATGTTTTAATTTCCCATTTTCCATTTCACGTTTTAAATTGTTTCAGGCCAGTCTGACTAGTTTGTGCATCAAGAAATAAAACATTACGAAGAAAACCTTTCAACTCATTTAAAATCAAACCACGACGAGGGTCGAAGCATCGTTCCAGTTTGCTGTTCTGCTTGTATTTAGGTGTGTTCACATGAGGGAGATGCTTGCGCAGCAAAACCCGAGGCCGTAGCTGCAGCATTACCGGCAGCAGGGAGGGTGTGGGAGTCACGGCGGCTCGACAACCTTCCCTCCACTGCACCACGGAGGAGACTTCAATGGATTTTCTCTCCTGGCGCTGGTTGAACCCAATTACACTTGAAGCAATAAATCCTTAGCAATGCAATTTCCCCTCTAGACAAGATCTGCTGCCCCCCCCCCCCCCCCCCCCCCCCCCCCCCCCCCTCCTCCCCTCCCACCCCCCCCCCCCCCCCCCCCTCCTCTCCCCCTCCCCTGCAACACACACAGTCTCCCTCCGTGTCTGTCTCGCCCTCATTCACTCCACTTATTTCATCCCCTGAATCCCTCCTTCTTTTTCTCATAATGTACCAGCACTGTATATCTTTCATTTTTTTCATCTCCTGTCTCGCACGCCTCTTCATCCATCCCCTGCTCCCTCAGTCTCTCCCATCACCCCCTCTCTTCCTCTCTTCTGGTCGTCGGTGTCGACCTTTTTCCACCACCATCATGTCATCGTAGCTCCCTTGTTAGATTTGTCCCTGCATCCTACACCACTAATTTTCTTCTGTTGCCCCACGTCTGCCTCTGTCTCTCGCTCTCTCATTCCCACATCCAGTCTCTCCTCCTCAGACCCGCTCTGAACATCACAGGCAACATGGAAGTAGATGTGGTAGTATGAGTACGACAAGTGATGTCAGCATGAATACGCTTCATTTTCTCAAGCTCTATTTGTATTCGATGGGAATCACATTACAAACACTCTGTATGTATATAATGTACCTATGTATAGCTATATCACATCATCTGTTATATGATGCCATAGAATATGTGAGGCAGAAGAGAAAGTGCACAGTAATTGAGAAGCAATACTTTTAAAAGTAATACTTTTTTAATCTGTTTCTTGCAATGTATAAGGCAACCCTGATTAAAAAAAACAAGCTGAAATGTGCTAAATTTTCTTATTTGCAGCTCCTATTTATGATTTACTTCTCCAACAGTGCGGTGAGTTGGGCCAGAGTATCCACGGACATTTAATCATAAAAATACAACAGTGATAATAAATAAATTACCTGAGGAGGAAATAAGCATCGAAGGAAAAGGTCCTGACAAACACAAACAAAGTCTGCGTTTCAAGAATCACACACTTTGCAGATTAAGGCATTCATTCCATGTGCTTCCCACATGCCCACTAGCTGGGGGGAAAAAGTAATTTCAAACTCATTCATTAATTAAAACGAGACAAAAACTCAGCTGGCTGCTCTTGTTCCTCGTGCGTCTGTTTCCTTCTAATTTCTGAGTGAAATGAAACAAAGCCACTGCAGGCGCTCAGGCAGCATGTACAGTAGAAGACTCCTCCGCTGTGGTTTCATCATTTAATGACACGCTTCTATAAGTCACCCTGGTATTTGTGGTGATAAGCCTTCATTGAGGTATTGTATAAACACAGCGTGCACAGAGAGGAGCAGAGGAGCGCCTCCCACAGCGTGACTCTGTCGCACAGAGTTAGCGCTGTTGTTCCTGCGCCTATACGACATATCAGCGAAGCTGGAGGCGTTGTTACTTCAAAGACTATTGTGTTGTTCCTTTGTTCTGTGGCTGCTGGTGCCGGGGGCCAGGAGCTCCGTTTTATCTTGCTGATTATTCTCTTCATATGCAAACACATACCTACATTTTCTTTTTTTTTTCCTGATATGAAAATAAACATCTGGCTTTTGAAATGGAAAGTTCTCATTCCGGTGGATAGGCTGCACCTGTTGTTTTCCAACCATCAAAAGTAGTTAGTGCTGCTGCGACCTGAGGATCATCCCTGCGTGGACATAATTACTGCAGCCATCTACTATTTATCTGCTTAGCAGTGTCCTTCCTGATCGCCGAGGGCGGGTACTGAGCTCAGCAGAATACCTGCACCAGTAGGTTTGATGCAGAAGACAACCAGTTCAACCAGTTCCTGCCCCTGAAGCACACGCTGCGTCTATGTTCAGAGTAAATCAGCTCAAGAACAGGAACGTGCTTCTACTCCAGCACCAGTGCTTCTAGTGACTAAATATTCCTACACAGTACCCACCAGTGAAACTGCTGCTCACGTGTATTACTCCACATATTCTCATAGAAGTAGGAAGTAAAACGGGGAGGTATCAGTAGCTGTAAGTCTCGACTCGTGAGCCATAACGCAGACGCCACCAGCACCCCCCACACGTTCTGTTTGGTCAGAGCCGTCCACTGCAGGTCAGGTCCCGTCGTGACATTTCTGAAGGGACCTGGCGGTATCAGGATTTATTATTATCCATCTGACCCTGCAGATGCCGTCAATTTGTTTATGCTAATGTCATGTAAAGCAGGTTGAGTCAATACAGGGTTGGAGTAGACTGGTCGATCGTTGATCAATTTAATTAGGAGAGAGAACAAACACGGCGGAGAGGACGATGCAGGCGATTTTCTCCCCGCACGGTCCTCTCATGTTTTGGGGGCTTTTCCACTGTATGTGTGTCGCAGTCTTAAGCTGTTGCAGCATAATCAGGTCAGCGCCTGAGGCCCACAGCGGTGGGAGCGACTCTGACGATACATGGACTGTGAACACACAGTGAGCAGGTGATGCTCTGTGGACGGACCCAACGTTATTGTCCATTTGTCTGTTAGTTAGCAGGATGCTGCAACAACCACTGGACAGATGACTGCAACTCTCAGAGGAAGATCATTGGACGGATCAAATTGTATTGTAGATCTGTGGCATATTGAACTTTCAGTTACATTAAGCAGAGGGGAATCTTTTTGACATTTTCTTAAATAACTCATAAATCTTGATGAAAAAAAGTTTTTCCAAATTAATGCAACTTGTATTCAATGTATAGGGGACTGTTCAAAGTCTTTGCCTTGAGTTGAAATCTAATCTAATTTAACAAAGAAGCTGTCCCAGTGATCAAACCGGACCCACTCAGCGTCTCACTGAGCAATGAAAAAGCTTTTGCAGAGAGGAAAGCACACTCAGTTCTTTGCAAAGGTTCCTTTAGCTCTTATTGGTTGGAATATCAAACCACAGTCTGCACAGGTTAGTCCCTGCTTCTGTTTCCTGTCCCTCCTCTTAATCATAGGCCTTTGTATTCTGACTGTCTCAGATCAAGAATCAAGAAGAATCAAGAAGCTTTATTTGTCACATGACATTGCAGGCAATGACAGTGAAATGAAGGTGCGGTAGCTCACAATTGTGCAAAGATGGAATAAAACAAATTAAAATTAAATAGAAAATAGAAAATAGAATAAAATAAAATAAAATAAATAATAATATAATAATATAAAATATAAAATAAATAATAATAAGATCACTGTCTGTCTTCCCAGCTGATCTGTCCCAACCACATATGCTGAAAGACTTTTACATTTTCTCGCTGATTATCTCATTTGCTGTTGCAGGTCATAAAGAGGCAGCAATATTATGACAGAGCTGCTTCATAAGCACATTAAAACTCCCTGTAGCGTTTACTAGAAAGTTTACGCAGCCAAACTTTTGGAACCAATGTTGATAAAGAGGTTATCTCTGTGCTATTGGAGAGCAGTTTTGTTTATTCCGTTCCAAGCAGAACAACTAAACACACAACTTTTTGGTCAGTGGTGCGTTTCAGTCTGAAGTGGAACGGTTTTCTAATTTTCAGGCTGCAAACATTAAGTTACATAATTTGTAATGGTAATCATATTCCTCCTGTGGGCGTTTTTTTTTTTTTCTTTCAAGGCTGGCAGCAGAGAAATCAATGCGCAGAACGACGCAGTGAAAGCGTTCTCCACTATCAGCCACAAACTGCTTAAGATAAAGTTCTGAATATTTAATAGGGCCCCTTTTGAATGCCTATTTTTATCAGCTTGGTTCAATAATTCAAAGCGCACTTCTCCCTTCTCATCTGCAGCAGTATGCGTGCATGTGTGTGTGTGTGGTGCACATGTATGTTTTTCTCTGTGCATACATGCATATGTGTGTGCCACTGTGCGTTTCCTGCTCCTGTGACAGATGGATGGTGAGCTACAGTGGCACAGCTGAAAGGAAACACTTTCCCTCAGAGTCCACGGCCACACTGGGAGATCAAAGATGCCGGCCGAGGAAATAACTTGGCCCTGAACTCATTCTCTTCCTCTCAAACTCTGGGGAGCGGGAGAGAAACTGCTTTCTTCTTCTTTGGGAGCTGCAATCTTCCCAACATCAACTGAGATGAGAGGGAAAGCAAAAGGGGAAACACTGGACTTTTACCAGATGGTTGGAAAACTGCACCAGCCTAAAACACCCTGTAGTGGTCAAATGCTTTTTTAAAAAATATTTTAAGTGTTTTAATCACATAAAACTACACTTTGCACTGCATAGCTATCAATACAATGCCTGATGTTGCCACATTCCAAATAATTTAATTATCTGCATAATGACAGGCCCGAGTCCACTGAAGAGAAACGATGCATCTAACAAGGCCCATGTGGGCTTTGTTATTTCACTGACTAATAGCTACAAATTTGATATAAAGCCTTTAGACTTTCAATGTATGTAATTGTTCCCCAACCAGTGTAAACAAGCTCTCAGAGAATTATGGCCTTTTACTTTACACTCAATTTAACATTTTATATATATTTAGTTTATTATGTTGTTTACTTAAAAAAAGGCTGATAATAAACAAAACTTAGTTCAAAAAATAGATGAGCTGTGTAACATGAATGTGAATGTGGCGTTAGCATCTTTTAGAATTATTTCATGCATGTGTCCATACATTGTTTTTAATTGCACACAAACAGTAGGAATCTGTGCTAGTCTACATTTTATGCATGATGCATCCTGCGACTGCATTCAACCGCAGGTGTGTGTTTATGTGAAAGCACGAGTGTGCACGCAGGCGTCCCATCCAACAGGCCGTGCACAGACAGATGGCTCAGGTGCCCTCCACACCCATGTTTGAGCACAGCTCACGGCGGCGTGTCGCGGCGTGTGCGCTGCGTGTGTGTTCTGTTGCCAGCGTGTGCCGTGTCAGGGAAGTGTGTTTCTCTCTGCGGCGAGCGGGCTTGGTGCTGCGGGCCCTGATGGCATCAAGGGAGACGAGCACCGGCAGACGGAGGGGCCGCGCTCACGTGGGAGAAACCCCAGACAACACGAGGGAGGCAGAGGGAGAGAGGGGAGGCGGCACTGGGGGAATGATGGCCTTTTATGCAGGGATGCTGCTGAGGAGAAAGCGATGTTCTGTCTGATACTCTGCTTCCTCTTCTGTCCATTCAAAGAGGCTTCAATCCCTCTGAAGTGCCATTGTATTTCACTCTGTGGCGCCATATGAAAGGTGTGTTCACTTCCAATTAATTACAAAATTAAATAGATTATTGAAGACAATGTAAAGGTATTTCATCAGCACAGAGCCAAATATTAGTAGGCCTCATAGAAAGAGAACAGAGGCCACAGGGTGTCTTTAAATTTAATTTGTGACATCATTATCTCATGGTGGTGGATTTAATCGACCTTCACTCTGGATGCAGTTGTATTTACAAATGACTGATCAGGACGAGGATGAGGAGGATCAATGTCTGTAATGTGTCCTCTGCTTCCAATGCTACAGGATAATGAACATTGACTGCCGTCTTTGGACATTTAACTTTTATTGGATGTGTTAGTGTTGTTTCTCTCCCCCTCTATATTTTACCTATATTATATTCAATGTGTGTCCTTATTTTCCATAAAGAGGCCGATGCTGGATTTATGGAAAGGGACGACCAGGCCTGCTGTCAGTCAGTCATCTCATTATGTTTCCTCTGTGTGTGTGTGTGTGTCACAAAAAGAAAATATACAGTGACTGATCTCATGGGGCCCAGCAACTGAGGGTCAGACATTTTAAGGGAGACTGCAGCTTCTTCAGTGGCGATATTAAATCAAGCTGATCAGCACAAAAACACGTGATAACACGTCAAGCTGCAACACACACAAGAGACGGTGTATTTTGGCATATTACAGCTCTCATTAATTAAGAGTCAACAATAATATAAAGCAGAAAAAGTGGATGTGGACACGCCCTACATGCACTTTAGCAAATATATATGCTGAGGCATTGGAATGCAGCCAGTAGAGGAGAACACGGTGACATAATCACATGAATCAAAATGCTAATGTGGAAACGTTTGACTATAACATGGAGTCTGTGCCAGTCGGACACACACACACACACACGTGTCAGTGCACTGCGGCAGCACCCTCTCCGTTCTCACTGCTTTTTTAAATACTGCAGCAGTTTGCGTCTGTATTTACATGCAAGGGCATTTGTGTGAGCAGCAAATACACGCGTTGTTCACAATGAATGGAGGATTCCTCTTGCATCTCCATCCTCTCCTCCTCTTCCTGCAATCAATTCATTTTCCATTAAACGTTTCAACCCTTCCTCTGCAGATGCTGCGTTAGTGGATCTATGATATGAGACGACTTCATAAGGCAGCACTGCTTCCTTTGGAATTATTTGTGTTAGTCATCAAAAAGGGGGGTTTGTGTTCAAATTATTTTCATGCATAAAATGAAATTGATTGCAGCTCTGAAGACGTCTGTTTGTCCAAGTCTTTGTTCTGGAACTGATAAACTGCAGCTCGTTTCACAGGCCGGCAAATAGAGGTCTGTGTTTGGTGATAATTGGCAAATGCAAATACATTAAAACTAACATGCAAAAGCGTAGCAAAAGGGGCAACTGGGCGTGGCTCAGAAACTTAAACTAACCTGGTTCCCATTCTATCTTCTAAACATCCACATGTAGGGGCTGTCAATGTGAGCATGTTAGCATAGCGACGGGAGCAGATGCTGAGGTGACTCAGTGACCTGATGGAGGCTGGGGACTGGAGCTGTGAACTGAGTTACTTTCCCCCACGAGTACGGATCCCTGCTCTCGGATTCTGTTCTGGGAAAATGTGAGCAGGTGTGCTTTTCATCTATGAGAAATTTGATGGTAAATTAACGCCACAATTTTTCTTCCAGGGCCAATTTTATAGCGATATTACCAAGGCCTCCACTCAGTGAATGATGTGGTTCCTCCGGTTTGTGAACCAGGAGATAAATAAAGAAATGAATCATCACCAATCATCACTCTCATTCAGCTTGATGGGACCTATATTAAATACACATGATTTGAGAGGCTGAAATATTTGAAAACTTTGCCCAACTTTTGCCCCACGCAGCACAGGAACAGCGGAGCAGCAGAACCACAGCGCAGTTCCGCCCCATCCAAAGTGAATGAGTTGCTCGAAGCCTCGATTGATTGCTCCATTTGAAGCGTCAGACCAATTGAGCGTGTGAGCCTTGAGCTCAAACAGCTCTGTTGGCTAAGTCCACAAAAAAAACAGGAGCGGCCTTCTCTGCCGTTAGTTGTACCTCCGCCTACGCTTTCTCCTCAGATAAAAAAAAAACAGGCGACGCGTTCGGTGACAGAAGGTTTTTTTTCCTTCACAAAAATAGTTGCATTCATCTTTTTTAACATGAAAACCAAAACAAAACGAAATACAAACTGCCTACTTCAGCACAACCTTCTTAACTGTGCAATAACAATCTGCAGGCTACACAATTCATACACCCACTTCAATACGTGAGTGTGTGGTGCAGTGAAATAGTGGGATATTCTTCAGTCTTTTTATACTTTTGAATATTTTACGACGACAGTTGGGTTGTTTCACAATACAAAGACAATAAAGTTTTTATATTCTATTCCCTTCTGTTAGGATCATAAAGAAACCATGATTATAAAGAATGCAGCCCACAATTACACTGATTGCTGATTCTGATCCACAGGACATCTGAATTCAACCGGCTTTTGAGAGGAACCGGGCCGTGATAAACACAAGCAGCAATAAATGGGAAGCGCCACAAAAACCAACAGGAGGCTGAAGCAGTAATTACACAACGAATAGACGTGACAAGAGCCATTAAGTCCCACTTTTTTCCCCTTCAGCCTTCCCCCCAAAGGGTTTAACTCATTAAAATATGAGGTGACCTAATAGCTGTTTGCTTTAACACCATTTGTACAGAGACTCCAGATATCCCAGCAGCCGCTGATTAATAGAAGCAAGTTATGGGGGCTGTTATCTTACAATAATTCTTCTTCTTGCTTAATGTAACCAGATCACCTAAATCACCTCTGGGCCACAGTGAACCTGAGCTCTGAATCATTTGATCAAAACACATTTGGTGCTGAAATGACAGGGGGCCATTAAGATATGAGACAATCACATTACTTATACTTATATACTAAGATTAAATGTCTTGTTCCACATCCACAGTACCCCTCGGTTTGTGTGCGTCTGTGATAAATCTACGTTTTCAGGATTGATCAGTGAACGCCGGCTCTTCCATCCCCCGTCTTGACCAGGCTGGTTCTCGAAGTGACTGATTGCCGAGCACGCGTCCTTCTTTAATGCATTCTCCTAAATGAAGTCGTCACATAGAAACATTTATCTTTCCCCATTTCATGCCGCTTCGCATTCAAAGACTAATAACCACAAGTGATGTTATGGGCAAGAGCATCTTTAAATATCTCCCCCCGAGACCCAGAGGAATGAGCCGTTCCATCCATGCAGAGGATGCCAGGCTAATTTGCAATCAACTTTTTTTTTTTTTCTTTTTTACTTTATACTGTTTACTGATAATTCAAATAATTCATTATGCAAATTAAATTAAGTTCACTGTGTTACTGTTCTCTCGAAACGAACCAAGGCTCTGAATGAAATGCTGCCTTAGCGGAAACATTTTCTCACACTGACGCTGAGGTCAGTCTAGTCCTGCAGGCTAAATGCAGCCCCTTTAATGAGATGAACGAGCATACATGTGTAGCTTCACCACAGGCTAGTGTGTGTTAGTGAGTGATGTGTTTTCATCTGCGATTGATCAAAGCTCTTAAGTTAATTTGCCTTCGTTGGTAAAGGGGCGCAGTCGTCACGAGCCAGGCGTCCGCAGTCCATTTAAATTGTCCCGATCGGTATTTAAAGCAATAAGTCACCCCCGACATGACTGGAGATTAGTCTTATTCACTCATGTGATGGAAGAGCCACTCACAGGGCCTGTCACACTACCCATGATGCCACAGTATTCAGCTCTGGTAAAACCTCAGGAAATTAAAAAAAACGCAGCCAGTTTCATTTTCATGAAATCTGCATTTCCATTATTGACCTGTTCACAAACCATTAAAAATCTGTAAAGCGTAAAGTGTGGTGGGTCTCCGAAGTGAAGGCAGTAACGTGTGAGGTTGAGAGAAAGCAATCCTTTGTTTTGTTTTGTTTTATGTTTCTGTTCTCAGTCTGATGCTTTGTTCAGTTGTTTTCCCAAGAAGTTGACGAGGCCTCCCAGCAATGTCAAGCTTCAAATGTCAGTCAAATGCTATACCATGGGAAACACCCACCCACACGCCTGAGGAAAGGAATTTGTTTCCACAAATAAATCCTCTTTAGAAAACTGAAAATTAGACTCTGCTCTTTTAGCTCAAAAATATTTATTTGCACAAAAAAAGAAAATAATTTAAATTTCAGTTTGACTTCTGGGTCTCACTGTTACTGAGTCATGAAGTGATTTAAAGTGAGCGTCTGGTCATCTAAACATATAGCAAATGCAGAGGAAGAAGTTCAGTGCAGTCAGGGAAGGATTTCTTAAACAGTTTGATTTCTAAATTACATACTGAATGTCTGATAAGCTCCGAGCCATATCTACTGATGGTCAGTGAGGTATCACCTCATTACAGTTACGCTGCCTCATGTTCGAGACTTAAGACGTCTCCACCTTTTAATTAGCTCCCACTGAGAGGCCAATAACAACACAACGCAACCTGCAGATGTTTCACATGAAAGAGGAGGGCGGTGAAGAACGGACGCAAGCAAAGGAGATCATGGAATGGTTTGCTTCTCAACAGAGGCAGAAAGTCTAATGTGGACCTCCATCCGTAACCAGCCTGCTGCATTCATCACCTGCTGACTTCACTACGCTCCAGTCCAGTCGGGCTGTTTCAGCAGCATCTCAGGCTCCTTGTGTGAAAATGGAAAAACCTGTTGCTTTGCTGCTGCAGGGCGCCAGGAGAGGTGAAGCACCGACGCGCCGCAGCACCGGTAGCGGTAAATATTTATCCTCTTCTCCACAGGCCAAAGACAAGTAATAAAGATGTGGACTGTGCCTTTGTGTGCAAGGGGACGTGTGCAAAGCTGTATTTGTGCAGCTCTATGCAGAGTTTTCATCCTGATAGGAGACTCAGTTACTGTTGAGGTTAGACTCCGGGAAATCTGTGTGTGTGTGTGTGTGTGTGTCCTCACTTGTCAAAGGCAATCTACCTGGTCCATGTTTCCTTGGTGAAGAAGAGAGCAAGAGGGGAGAGATGGAATAAAAAGTCTGGAGGGAAAATAAATGAAAAAAGGTTTAACCAGCAGGGATAAAGTGATAGACAGAGGAACTGAATTGAAACACTGGACGGGATGGAGAGAATGAGATTGAGAAGGTCACAGAAAATGAAAGCAGGTTCAATAAAACAAGAGCGCGACACAGACACGGGATGCTTCTCAGGCCGACGGCAGAGAATGACAAGAGCTGCAGAGTTACATAAGACTCTACACTTCCATTGAGGACAGAACCTCAGCACAAGCACGTTCACATTCCTGCTGCCACTGCAACCAAACAAATCACCTCACCTCAGCTTAATGTGCAACTAAGCTTAAAGTGTCACTGTTTTGTTCAGCGCGCCTGCCAAACAACGTGATGAGAGAAAAATCCACATTCATATGACGAGCCGCTTGCTCGCTCCGAATCTTTGACGAAGGCCGCATTTGAAAATCAGTCCGAGGACAAGGACTTCTGTCTCCATCTGCTTTTTCTTTTTTTCCCCTCTTGCAGCAACCACGATGACATTCATGACCGACGAGACCCAGACGAGAAACTGTCTCTACTGACGCAGCTTGAAATACAGGTAATAATAATGTAATGCTGTCACAGAGAGGACTGTCTTGTTCCGTCGCTGTGACTAAGGTCGTGAACTGCTCCTTACAGCTAAAGGCAGAACAATCAACCCTAAGATGAATGGGACCAGTTTAAGCCATCTCCACCGCTGAGGTCATATCTCTGAAGATGCAGCGTGTAGCTTCATTAGTGAGTTGTTTCATGAGCCGCGTGTCACATCACAAAAACTCTCCTGCTTATTTCATTCCTGCAGTTTGTGTAGGCGGCCGTCATGTCCCTCCACTTTGCCGAGACATGAGTGACAAAGCTTTTCACTTTGATGTTCAGCACCAAACAAGCTGCAGAGCTGAAAACCATGTTGTGTTTTTAACTGGTGTGTGTGTGTGTGTTGTTCTGCTCCTATACTGAAAATAGACCATCAACAGTGAGAAAAACTGATAAGTTTAATACCACAGAGAAAGACTCAGGGAAGCACAGAAAGCTGCAAAAAGACGCAGGTCGGCCGTTGGTCACTTTCTCCTCCTTGTGCATGCAAACACAATCACAGGCTAAAACGTGCATGTGCTGGCACACAGGCTGCGCTACACGCTGCGTCGGCCTGCAGCCTGAGGGGCTGAAGTGTTATCATGGAGACCAAGCGAGGAGGTGGGCGAGGTTTGACGAGCTGTTTCCCTGCATCATAATGTGGATCTTTTCGCTCTGCAATTTCTAACGCTGCCCATGAGAAGAGGGGAGCTATCATCCGGTGTGACAGTGGCAGCGCGCTCTCAGGAGGCGGGCAGACGATCACGGCTACAGGATCTGACTGAGGACGCACACAACACTCTGCACATGGAAGACAACAACGATATAAGCACACATTCCTCCTAGTCTTACTTTTATTTATAGTAAATGTATTCGTGATGTGGGAAGTGGAAGCTGCCTGTACACACGTGTCTGGGATATTACCTCGTAATTTCATCACCTGGTGCTTTTGTGTACATTTGTTATTTGCGTATATCTTAGTAACCAGAGGTTTGGATTGACTTATCTCACAAATCCAGGGAATATTTGAAGTTTAAAAAAAGGTTCACTTTTAATTCACATCACAGGGACATTTAGGTTTGCCTCTAAACAGTTCCATGGCAGCTTGTTTGTCTTCCATCTGCTTCCTTCCTCCTCCAGATCAAAAGCAGACAGTGACAGATGCAGCGTTCAGCTGCATTAACTGCAAATAGAAAATGGAATGCAGGGTCTTTGATGCTGACTCAGGCTTTTAAAACACACAAGTGTATGTTTGAGAGACTTCAGCCTCTGAGCAACAAAGAACAGCAGCTCCGTCAACCAAGCATGACTTCAGATGACGTCAGTATAAAGGCTATTATTGGTTATTTTGGCCTTAAATCCTCTCATCTGTGTTTTCATTATGAGAATTTTTTCCAGCGCACCATGACATGTACAGGGGTTTGTGCCTGTAAAGTTTTGATAAAGTAAATATGAGTGATCCATAAACTGAGGGCCGGGGGCCAGCGCCTCACTAACCTGCGGCCTCCTCGTCACCCAGCTCTTTGCCTCGCTCTCATCTCTCTTTGTGCAGCTGTAATTACAGCAGCAGTTCCCTTTGCTGCGCCAACTTTCTCTCAAGAGAGAGAGAGAGAGAGAGAAGCCTCATTCACATTTCCTTGTCAAATGAGACTTGTGTGCGTGATTAGCTCTGGCGGTGTGGCGGCGCCGTGCCCTGCGCACGAGCTGTCAGGTTCAATTAGAGAGATGCCTGACCTTCTCAATGAGCACAATTATGCTTTCCCAACACAAAGCGTGTGTTTAATGTATATTTGTCACAGCCAGAGACAGAGAGGTATTTAGGTTGTGATATTTTAGAGCGGACTGAAATCTCACCCGTCTTACTTCCTCTGAGTTCAAATCTTAAACCACTGAGCCTCGCTGGGGATATATAATTTTACCAGGAGTCACCAGCAATGCTCTGCTATCAGGAGACAGAAGTTCTTCTAGGTTCTTGTGACTTTTGTATTAAAACATCTTGGCGGCTCCGGCTCAGGATGCAGAGCGGCTCGTCCATCACACAGAGGGGTGGCAGCTCTGTACCAGTCTGTCCCATTCCATATTCAGAATGGTCCTTTAGATGGACACTGAGCTGCGAGCCAACCCTGACACCTGCGCTGACAGCGTGTGAATGATGCACACGCACACACACACGCACTGTGTGAACGGATGAAAACTGCTCTGACGAAAGCCTCCAGCTGTCAACATGTAAATTCAGACAAATACAGAGTGACTTGACATCTTTTAGTGTGTGTTGGATGACAGTAATGTGCCATGAAATATTCTTAAAAGGAACGTCTGCTTTTGTTCTTAACAAGCTGACCACACGGAAACGGAAACAAGTAAGTGAACACATCTTCATCCTCAATTTTTAGCTACTTTAAAGGTTTGAGATACTTTTAGTTTTTTAAAAATCATCTTCACATCCTAATCACTAAAAATAAAAATGAAAGTCCTGAAGAGGGCTGTTAGGAACAGGACTCATCACCTGTGGGACACTAACTCTTTTTAAATAATTTCATTTTTAAATAATAATAATATTGATGTCTATGAGCCATGAGCCACGTCTTGTTTTAGATGTCTGACATCGGTCTGAGAGCCAAGACAGAAGCATTCCATGCAGCAGCCCCTGCTCTGACCCCTGCTCTGACCCCTGCTCCGACCCCTGCTCCGACCCCTGCTCAGAAGCCTGCCGCTCAGTCTGAGACGTCTACAGCAGTGGACGCCCAGTGAAGCGGGCACCAGGGATAAGAGCCCTCAGCAGTGGGTGGCACTTTTATAGTTGTTTAAGTCGCTCAGATAGATGAGTCAGTGAGGAGCGGGTCCATGTGAGACCCACAGCTGCGGCACAGAGCAGAAATACTCAGACTCAGCTCACACTGGGAGCTTCTGTGTGATATGTATGTTCATCCACTTTTTTTTACTAGAAAAGAATCAATAGTTTTCGATCTTCTTGACTGAAAAATGAAATGCAACTGTGAACAGGATGCCAGCTGCCAATCGAAGCAACAACAAGAGAATCCGATATCCAATGCTAATACACACTTTGAATTATCTGTATTCATGCTGTCATCCCCCACTGAGTCTCTGGAACTTCTGACTCTCTCCACTGTGAATCATGTAAACTGAACGGAGAATAAACATCTGATTGATGTTGCACCATCGTGATTCATGCCACTGTAACTTCAGCTCATTAAAAAACATTTGCTGTTCCAAACCCGACGATCCCGATCCTCCGCAGCACGTTGTGTTTCCTCCTGACTGACTGACGGCGGCGGCGGCGGCTGAGTTTCCAGAGTGGACAGAGTTGTGACTGGCGCACGTTGAGCCTGCGCCTCTTTGGTGATTCATCGATCTGAAGCCGCTTTGCCGACCGCAGCCTGAACCGAAGGAAGCGGCTGACCTCAGACAGCTGCCGGCAAAGACGGGCTCCTGTCCTCACCGCCGCGTCCACAAAGCGAGTCAGCGAATAACGTGTCACGCCTCATCTGTTGCAAGGAACCTTTTGACCCCTCCCCTCCATTCTTCCTTTGAGCTTTTTCTGTGAATTCTGAATGACGGCCAGGGTTCACTGCCACCCTGTGATGAGAAAATCCAGTGGGAGTGGACTGGTGGGTGTCAGGTCCCTCTGTCACATCACCCAGGGCACACACGTGACTTTCATGGTGTAACGTTTCAACCATTGACTCTATACAAAGATGGACGACATGGCAGCTTCACAAAAGTGATGCCAAATCATCGAGATCAGCCCCAGGGGGCTGGTGGCAGTACAGGCCATAAACCCCTTCTCCTTCATGTAGCAGGAACAAAAAGCTTCATTTTTGTACAGAGGGCAGAATTAGAAACAAATCACCCATCAGTGTAAACACACCATGGGACTGACCTCCTGAAGATGAGCGGCATAGCAGGTATTCTATATCTTCTCCAGTGGCTCTCCATCATTCATAGAAACGTAAATATATTGGCCACGACGGAGCTGAAGAATTCCAGACCTGCTCATTATAAATGAAGAAGCCTCATCGGTATCCAGGAAGCAGCGGAGAAAATGCAATTTGAGTAAAAAGTGAAAAGATTTGCTGAGGGATCCAGTGGCACTGAGGTCTTTTATGTGGCCCTCTTTTCTCTTCATATTATTATGATGCATTACAGCTGTCTGAATTATGGACTTGGCCCCTTTACACGCACTCCCTCAGATTGCTGAATTCCCCTGCAGCACCTTCTGATACACGTTTGGCCGACGCCTGTTGAAAATGAGCGCACGCTAAAACAAAAAGGTCGCATCCATTTTTTTTTAATCGTGCCTTTCACATGAGGTTGGTGATGTAATGCACTTTTGAAGAGATGCACTCGCTCGACAGATCACCGTTTGTTTATGCATCTCTATTTTCTCGGAGATAACCTGGTTTGTAAGTGACAGGGAATTCTGATTTGTGCTGCGCGTGGGGCTGTAATGGGACCGTGGGCGTGCAGTGGCGGAGAGGTGTCTGCGAGGGGCTGTTGATATCAGTGAGGGGATGGAAATTACCTTTGGTAACAGCAACAAGATCCCCGAGAGCCCATTAATATTCATTGGACGCAACACATCACCGACTGGAATGACAGAAAAACCCATAAGCGCAAGGAGCAGGAACGGGTGGGGGGGGTCCATACAGCCACTGGGGTTTTTTTTTTTTTAAACTGGGAAAGCTACAGTAGTATGACATTCATGCAATGGCCTGGATATGTTACCGCTACCAAGAAGGCGATGTCCTGGCCCCTGTCTGTGAATTTGTTCTTCAGCAGGATTATACAAAAGCTACAAGAAAGATTTTCATGAAACTTGGTGGAAGGATAAGACATGAGCCCAGATATCAGGGATATTTGACGTATCTATGCTTGTGTTGAATTAGATGCAACTGATCTACAGAAAATGTTGGGTCTAATCGCTGTAATGGACAGATCAAATCTCCTCAGCCCGCCACAGTACGAGCAGTGAGAACATTGCTTGGCATTATACTCACTGACACTGTGTCAGTCTATCACCGACAGCAGCTCCAACATTTGAACTGAAGTCACACAATTTAAGTGGATGTTTGGCTGTACGCGCTTTTTGTCACTGCCAAACTCAAAACTGCCTCAGAATCAGTGTGTGGTGTGGGACTGGGGACGGCATCTGTTGTCGCTCTCTCACTTCACAGCATCAGCATGGCTCCGTCACTCTGGAGCCTCCGACTCTTCACTACAAAATCCTAGTTTAGCACTGCAGCACCTGCTGCACAGCTTAGCTGCCTTATCAGGAGAGAGAGACTTGTGTGTATCCTCTGTGTGTGTGTGTGTGTGATCCCATATAATGGAGCCTCAACACCACAGGTTGCTTCTCTGCAAACATACCAGGACACAAGAGCTGAGTTAATTCAGTGGCTGCATCTTCTAACGGCTGTGTGGCAGGGGAGGCAGGACAGGAGCTTTTTGTTTTCACGTCTGACCTCGTGTGTGTGTGTCAACTACGGAATAGATAAGGTGAAAATAACACAGATTCACGTATGATGATGTCAGTTTGGAAGCACCCAGGAATTCATTCTGTCAGCGGCTAAAATAAGCGGCTCTACCTCATTTACGTCTAACTTCACTTCTGCACTTTGATAACGATGCGGATGTGTCCATTTTGAAAAAAAGATAGTCCCTGATTAATTGTGGATTTCTGGGGCATGACAGGCGATAAACCATCCAGCACATCATCTCCCGGTCCCATTAAAGGCCTGGTGCGTTTGCATATTTGTCTTGATGATAAGACTTTAGAAGCTCTGGGGCCTCAGGTCGGTTGGATGACGAGCACACAACAGAACACAGGACCAAAGTACTTGTATCTACTCGGGGACAATTAGCTCCAATAAAAACTGATCCCTTTGACTTGTGCTGATGATCGAGAGCAACCAGGACATTGACACTGACACTCGCTAATGAGCGCAATTAAAGGCAACAACGGCGTCACTGATCATTTCAAACAAATCCTTCTGTTTATGAGGCGCGTTCGGCAGCAACTCCTCGTCCACAAACGTCAAGCAGCTCGACAGCTGGACAGCGGATGTGCAGGTCCAGAGGTCATCAGAAGACTGCAGAGCAGAGGTCTGACTGGAAAAAAACTGGGAATCTCAGGTCCAGGGCCGACCTGCCTGGAGGAGAATACTCAAGGAGGCACAGGCGTCTTGGGAGAGCAGTAAAAACTCTCGCACTGTTCTGAGGAGATGGCTGAGAGTGTTGTGCAGCCACAGACTGGATATAAAGTTGGATCCTGTGAACTCCAGTTAGCATCATCCAACACATCCAGAAGCATGGCCGCTATCACCAACAGCATCATTACTGATCATTTAAAGCTCATCAGGCAAGGACATGAGTGACTCAGTACAAGGAAATGTATGAGAGACGAGTCTATTCCTAATGAAATTTGTCATGAAGTATGCATGCACAGGCCACTGATGGGGGATGGCATGGAGTGGGGCGGGCATGATTAATTTTTTTCTTTCCCAGCCAATTTCTCTTTTGCTATTGATTACCATCACCGCCCTTTTAATTTACTGCACCCAGGGGATATTCATACCTTTTTACAGCGTGCTCATGTTTTACGAAGATAAGTTCCCAGAAACATCACATCTGATTTGCTTTCTGTACGTGAGCTTTTTTTATGTAAAACTCTGTTTAACGAGTCAGAATAAATGAAAATTGTCACATTTTCTGAATTGGAGATGGAAAAAAAGAAATTTTGTCCTGTTTTGTCCTGTTTAAATGATTTAAATTCTGTTAACGTTCTTCCACTGATTCGCTGCGAGACCCGATGGAACGCTGGCCGCCAGTAGCGGTGAACATGGACCTGAGGGATTCGGTGCTTGGAGGAGAAAACAGAAGGCAGGGAAGTAGTTTGTTCACTGTCATAAATCTTTGCTTGCATTGCGAACATCGGCTGACTCATAATTGGCTTTGGGGCCATCCTGTCCCTGTAACAAAATCTACACGTCCATTCTGCATGGCTGCCTTGCGTTTGTGCGCATTTATGTATTTATCTCCAAGGGCGGGGATATTAGCCCTAGAAAAAGCTGCTTTTCTGTCTCTCAGGGCACTCAGATGTGGTTTGCTCCACTGACCACTGCAAAGCTTATGTGGGATTATTAAATTACACTCTGACTACTGACTGGGCACGTTAGGTTCTAAACTAACAACAACTTGAGGCCTATTTTTCTCTATTTGATATTAAAGCATCACATATAACAAAAGCCATCAAGATCTGGAAACAATCAGTATTCAGCTCACTGACGGCAGATGTTATCATCCGAATATTGATGGCCACATGCTTTTATTCCTTGTTTTCTGTTATCTTTTCTGTTGTGTTTTATAAACCCTCTCCACGATCACTGTTGTCGGTTCTTTCATAAATTGTTCACGTGAGGTGCCAGATGGAGTGTTAACTGATCACCGGTTCTTTTACAGCATTATTATCATTATTAATAAAAGGAAGAAATAGCATAAAAAATGCATTCAGGTTCAATAGTTTTTTTTGTCCAAAGAATAATGTACAAGACCTTTCTCACTGTTAACAGACAAACTGTTATTGTTGATTTTAAAGTATGCTCAAAACAGATATAACGTGTATACAGTAACAGACAGAACCTCCACTCTGTCTCAAGTTGCACAGTCGTGACTCAGCAAACCACTTGCTGTTTCAAAATAAAAGCATCGCTGCTATCACATCCACATTAAACGTACCTTTTGTTATTGTGATTAATACAAATTATACATTCCATCCTCACAACTAAATTATAAACAACAGAAGCGTATTGTTTCAGAATTGAAAGAAGAAAATATGAACCTTTAGTAGGTGCATGGTTATAATGCTTACAGCAGTAGGAAATTACACATGAGTTTAATAACATACATTATCATCATCCTCACTCACTGAGGAACTGACACTCACACAGCTCTTTTCTGCACCATTATTCATAAACAAATGGATTATAGATGCAAAAAAAAAAAAAGTGTTGCTTTTAAGTGTTATTGTTCCCCAAGTGCTACTGGGAGGAGAAAACCTCAGTGATTCAATTAGAACTGAATAACGTCGGGAAACTAAAATTGTGCGTGGCCCAGAGGAGAAATTAGTTATTCATTTTGCACACATGCAAAAGTAATGAGGTTCGGACGCTGCGGTTGAGAGATGAGACGATGAAAAAGACTCGGTGGGAGCTTTGCTGACAGGCTGCAGGTCAGGACGTCTCTCTCTCTCTCTCCAGTGTTACACCTGGACATAAGAGGAGGCGTCATCAATTACGCAAACCAAAGTCCTCCCTCTCTGCTCCTGCTTAGGTGCTGTCCAGTTCACTGTGAGTCATCCGAACAAGAAACTCACAGACAGGAGAGAGAGGGGCGTGCGATGGACACGGATTTCACTTGGCTGTCGACATCAACCATGCGTCATCGAGAAAACAGCCGCAAATGTGACATTTAATGAGAGCATTCCTCATTCTTTATTCCTCAACCCCTCGACCAGGTCTCACGTTGCCATGGTTATAAAGCTTCAACTTCGTCATATGACGATGTCTGTTTCCATAAATCTGTCCATCTCCACGTGGGTTTCTGTCTCACTTTGCATCGAAACAAATGGAGTGGAGCGCGTCCAATTACTTCACAGACAAAATGTGTTTATCCAACTGACCCGGGAGTTTTCTGACACCTGGAAGAGATGACGTGTGAACCCATCCTCCCTTCCTGAGTGGGTCTTATCAATCATCACACAAGTATCAGCTGTGAATGCTAAACTTTACATGCTGCCAGCACCAGATACACACCTTGGGGGGGGGGATCCTGCGTACCATTCAAATTCTATTATGACACTGAATTCTCACGATGAGTCTAATTAGCCGCCGTCCTTCTTCACTATCACTCCTCGGCGCCTTCTGCCTCAGAACACAGAGATAACGACCTCCGAGGACAAAAGTCCACAGAATCATAAACACAGCCACGGCGCAAATTTGTAAATTGTTTGTGCTTTCTACTGTGTTCCCCTAACAGCTGCAGGAATAAATTAACTGTCAACTGTCCAAGATGAATGGCTTCTTTTCCCAGATGGGCTGCGGAATCCATGGCAACCGCTTCACCACCTTTTAAAATGCTGTCAGGTTTTTTCGGGGTATGATTTACTTGTCTGGGCTGAGGCTTCCGGCATTTCGCTGTAATTAGGCTCCGACAAAATGAGGCACTGTTTACAAATGTGCAATGTAGGATCTAGTGGCATCTATGAGATTACAGCCCACTGAACACCCCTGAACATGTGCCATTTTTTTAGTCTGTGTGAGACCCACACTGTGGCATAAAACACAGAGAGGCTGGTGGAGGAGCTTGTTTACATATACAGATGTAAATAAAGCAAATGTATATGCCAGGCACCAGATGACCGCTCACACTAGAACGTACATTTCACCCAGTTCCATTTTGTTCCTCTAGCATTTGACATTTGGAGAAATATAATACAATTTCCTTTCACGCTCAAAGTTAGATGAGAAGATCAATACTACTTTAATGTGAGAGTCCAGTAAGGAGCAGGAGCCAGAGGGCGAATAACTCAGCTTAAGGACTTTAAGCACAGAGAAACAGCCAGTCTGGATTTTTATCCAGGAATGAATGACGGAGTATTTTTACAGTTGTATGTACTGCCTACAAGAAATAGCAATACTGATACTCACTGATGTTTCCATACTTCTATTAGCAAAATAAACAGGCTAACATATTTTCTTACTGACTTGATTTTCCATCTAGATAGAATGACTTTATTTTATTTAATATTCAATGAAATATAAATAAAAAGAAATAATAAACGGGCAAATAAGCGGAGCAGTGAATTTAACCAAGGTTTTAAAATCGGCTGATTGGCTCCTGGCTCTTCCTCCACCTCTAACACAGTGTTTTTCATTTTCTCATTCCAATTCCAATTCCATTAGTCTGCTCCATTCTTATCCTGCTCTAACTGAGCAGTATAAGTACATAAGTATTGATAGGCAGAAGTAACAAAACAAGCGCTGACCTTCCAAACAGACTTAAACTGTTGTGTTTTGATGTTGTATTCTAGGTGTTGAAGTGGATGTGGTTTCATGCATCACTCAGTGAGAGTCTCCAGGCTCTGACTTGTGGAATAAGGTTCACACTACGGCTCGTCTGAATTTAAAATTGGACATGAAATGTGTTGCATCAAAAGCTGATAGTTTCACTATTTGTACGGAGGCAGAAATATGACACATGGTCGCTTGGTTTATAAACACTGACATTTCTATCAGCTTTCAAGTCGCATGTGTAAATGAAAATTACCTGTGAGATGGACAGATTAGTCAATCAAGCTTTCCCAGAACAAAAACTCCGTCTTTATCCTTCTGGTTAAAGTGGAGATTAGGGATTTGTGCTCATGGAATTTCCAAACCTCTTGAATCAAGGAACAATATATCTTTATAAACCCTACTCTCTGCAGAGAAAAAAAAAACCCTCTTAAGTGAGTTTTTTTTTTTCTTCATTTTCTCACAAGTGTACCTCTGATGAGATCTTCTGCTAAGTGGAGAGGCTTGTTTGCCACGAAGATTAGAACCTTGAGATTCAAGGCGATTGTGTTTCTTTAGGTTGAGCTGAGGGACTGATGGAAGAGATTGAGGCGGAGAACAGGAGCAGGAAGGGGGGGGGGTGGCGGATCGATGGTTAGTCGGCCCTTACAAACGGATCAAGAGGTCACCTCTGAGCACGAGCCTAGAATAACTCGGCATCAAAATACAGATGGGGCGAAGAGAGTGCAGGGATCGGGATCACGCTTCAGGAAGTCATAAGAAGGAAGAAATGTTTTCCACTCCATCATCTCAACCTCTCTGCTCAGTATAGACTGAGTATAAAGATGGCGGACTCCATGTTAGTCTCCTCGATGTTAAGAGATGGGACAAAAGTACCTTTCAAGTATTATGGTTTCAGTTTTAACTTCAGTATCTGTAACTATATCTGTGTGGTAACGCTCGCTGTGAATCAAAAATATAATCATTACATCAAAATGTGAAGTCTGGCTACAATCTTTTAGCTTGTAACCTTTGCAAAGGTTAAAACTCGGAAATGTCAAATCAAAATGTGGTGAAACAATCTTTGTCTTCAGACAGCTACCAACGGCTGCGAGTGGAGACGCCTGTTTAAGTCAAACCAATGTGCGAACTAACTAATCTTCAGTGATCCTGTTATTCGAACCAGCAACAGACCCAGTGAGATGCTTCTGTCCCAGAACGGGAAAGAAAGAATGAAGAATAAAAGGTATTTGTTCATCTGAAGTGACCAGTTCTCTGTTGGGTCTCCATTCACATGACACTTATCTCCTGTCCCTCCATCTTTCTCTCAGAGACGCCGTTCCTCCCTTTCCGTGCAATATTATTTATCTGGCAACTGACAAGCTCATCAGTTCAACGAGGACGGCGACAAATCCGACATGACACCTTCCCTCGTCCAGACCGGAAAAAAACAAATAAATGTCCGCCGGAACACAGGCTGCTGAAGGCAGAACATTTAAACCGTGTGACCGGGGCTTCTCTATATGAGTTGAGTGACAGCTGAAATACGCAGCTCCAGGCGTACTGCAGCCAATCCCCATCCCCGCCGCCCCCGAGACAGAGCGTGACCACGTGGCAGCGGCATAACTTCATTAAAGTTTCATTGTGTCTTGGAGCTGCCTGTCTGCATGCCACTGCTGACTGAGAGAGCAAGCGCCCAACTCTGACTCACTCTCTGCACCTTCTCCTCTTTCGTCTCCCTCTCTGCCCGTCCTCTCTGGTCAAGCGAGCACTTGTTAAATAACACAGGGGCCCCTGAGAGTTGCCTGTAGGCATGCTGTTGAGCAGATGGGCTCTTACAGCCGTCTGTTTCTGTCTGTGTTGGCATCCACAGCCAGGAGTGGAATGTAAGGAAGACATGAGGCAGATCATTGTCTTTCTACAAAGTAAATGCAAAGTAAAGCATGACTATAGCACATATAGCCGCTTCACAGCAGAGGGTGTGTGTGTGTGTCATGGACTCGAAAGGATCCTTGGGTAAATGTCTCATTGCACTTCCCTGTGGCTGGATTAGTACAGATGCTTCCTGTGTGTGCATTTGCAGCGATGGGGCTTCTGTTTCAGCCAATGAAAGTCCCAGGAGACAACCCTGTGACTGGGAGATTACTGGGCAAAGCGGAAGGGCAATCTCACTGGACATATTTCAGCAAACACTTTATGGCATCATGTTCATTGTTCGCAGTCATTCTGGACAAGAAGAAAATGCTCCACTGCTTCTGAAAGTATTACTGCTTGATTCAAAACTTCAGAAGCCGCAAGCAAGTCAAAGAATCAATAGATATACTGCTCTATTTTCATGCTCCAAAATATCCACCAACAGATTTTCATGTTAGGTTATTGTTTATACGTGCTGTTGAAAGTCTTTAATTTATTATTTATCCTCTTATTTGACGTCAGAGAGGTTCTAACAATATAAATACAGCAAGGTCGCGTGTGACATCTTCTTTTTTGTCCTACTCTGCCCTACAGTCTTCCTGCAGTTGTCCTCTTGTATTGTCCTCCAGGGAAAATGACTGAGACCCTATAGAGGTAGAAGACACCATGCAATGTCCAACAGCCCACTGACCATGGTTGTATTGGTGACAATATTCAACTTTAATTTTTATAATTTCTGCAACATCAACATCATGGAAGACGTTTGAACTACAGCAATAATAATCACATTGATTATACCTATTAAGTTCATCTGTCTCTCTGTGTTAGCCTGCTCTTGCAGCCTTGGATCAGATTAAAGTGTCAGACTTCATAGGAATGGCTTCTGGTAATGAATCCAACGGTTCACTTTAGGCTGTGTTTACACCATCCACCAGAGAAATATAGAAATAATTTTTATCATCAGTGATTACGGTGACCCCACATTAACTGGGGCACTTAACACAAACCACATCCTATCACAGGAATCCCGCTATATTAGAGGCAGCAGATAATCAGCAAACCACACTGATCATTCACGCTCTAAGTGCCCACAGATGAATAAAACACTGCCCAGTGCTGGGTGTTGGTTTGTCGAGCCCAATGTTTCTGTGTCAGCAGTCTTATTTGCAGAGAGGGGGCGAGAAAGAGAACGAAACAGTGCCCGATATTTAGTGAGGGGTGAGTAAAATGTGAGAGAAATAAGTAGATGGAGGATTTATTAGTTCAAGGGTGGTGTCCCCTGCAACCTGAATATTCAACACCCGTATGGGGCTTGTTCTCCGAGAGCGGCCGTCTCTGGGAGAAGGAGCCAGTGTCATCTCCCTCAAATGAGCAATGACTACGGGAGGGAAATGAAGATGGGAGGTGGTGTGGCACATGGCCTGTTACCATGGCAATGGGTCCTGTGTCGGGCCTGCAGAACATGAATTAATTCCAATTTTTGACATGAACATTCTCCTCCCTCCTCTTCTCTCCACGAGGCTCCCCTCTCGGTCGCTCAACTTTGTCATCCTCAACCTCTCCTCCGCTGTGCCGGGGTGACTTACGCTGCCAAATTATGAGAGCAACAATGCTTTGAGACCTGCTGTTTGCTGCACGCTGACAGTGAGATAACGCTTAGTCATAGCACTCATTTATATTCATGCTGCTGTAACTTATGCTCGTTGACACGGCGTAGGATCCTGTGCTGTTGGGAGCAACTTGTTTCAGCGCTGATAAAAAAATATATTACAAAACGTGCTGACAAGATTTCCACTGCATTATGTGCCTTGATGTGTCTGACAGGTGAGTGGCTGTGATTTATGGCGCTGAAAAATTGATCTGGATGTTTAGGAAGATGAAAGACCTCTGCAGGAGAGCGATGAGGGAAATGGACAGAAAAAACAGAGGAGGCAGACCATCAAAATGCATTGTGGGAAGATATTCCTGATCGTTCCTGCGCGGCAGTATACATCACCACTTCATGAAAGTCTTCTCATTAGACCAATCAAATAATTGAACAATAAGACATACAGTATTTATTTTCCTGGTAATGCTGAGGGAAATGTGTGATTCCACACAGGAGAGCAAAGACAACAAACGACATGATTGTTAAACACGCAATATGTAAATTTGGCCACTAGGGGTCTCTAAATCAAGACAATAACTAATTTAGTAACATGAAGCAGTGTGGGCTCACTATCAATGACATGCTAATAGAGTATTTTTATTTACATGACGTAGCAAATGGCAAATAATAATCCATTATGAATGACCAATGCAAAAAAAACAAAAACCAAAACAAACAGCCGACTGGTGAACTACCACCCCAAGATAGTCAGTGATACATTCTGTTCACACGGCTATAATTAGACAGTTAAAGTCCCTCCTGCAGAGACGGGTGTGCACTGCATGCCTCGCCTATATGCACCATTACAGCTCGCAAGCATTTCCCATGTCTGCTCTCCATCGCCACTCTGAGAGCTGAATGGGAGGGGAGCGGTATTGACTATCTCTGCGTGGCACATGTAGGCACAGCAGCCTCAGCTGAGGAGGGTCAAGGAAACAGTAACTGATTTTGACAACCGACCTAATTTCTCCCAACCCTCCTGAGTGCTGGATGTAGTTTGGTGAAGAAAGACTGTTTCGGATTAAGCACAAGTGTGCAAGAACCAAGCTGGGAAAAGGGTACTTGTCTGATTAATTGTGTTTCCCACGATCCCGTAATCCGATGTAACACATGTACCCCAGATTATTGTACAGAACAGACACATCATACAAAAGGTTCGAGCAGTGGTGAGGTGGGAAATAAAGAATCAAGGCTCTGAGATTATCATGACGCAACCTGTCACATGCAAAAGCCCTCTTTCTATACTATATATACATATATACAGAACCTAATTTACATATAATTGAGCTCTATTATTCTATCATGTCCATTTGTCCATTCAGTAAATGATCCATCAAATACCAACGAAGAGCTCTGTGGTCCAGGTGATATTGGCGTCTGTGAGTGATGGTCAAGCAGCGCTAACCACTCTTGTTGTTGTGACTGGCCCATGGCAACAGCAGGCATACGCAAACTAAGCTGTGGCATCATCATACTTAAAAAATCTGTGTGTGGATGAGAGGCCTAGATGCAGAGGGAAAAGCTTGTTGTATGTTTAGTGTTTGAGGCGACCTGCGGATGAAGGAAATAATAGTGCTGTGTATTTTCCGGTCAGAGCTTTTCTTTGCCTGAGTAATTTTGTTTGAAAACTCTGGAGTCGAGTGGCTGTACATCACCTCTGGAAGTGGAAGCTGTAGGTGGCAGATGTAAAGCAGCTTTATCACACTGGAGCCTTGAAGGGACAGAGAAAAACTATCATCTCTACCACAGCCAGGCTGCACTTTCCTATCAATAATATGTTCATTAACAACGGCCTTCTGACTATAGTGTGTGCTGCAGGCGATCAGTGACACATCACAAGTGAGTTATCAGCAAAATACACAACATTTTGTTTTCATTTTCATCTTATTCAGCCTTATGGTCTTGTGATTATTTTCAATGCTTGACCACAGAGAGCAAAGTGAAAAAAGAGAAACAAGGGAGAGGCAACGTCTTGCCAATCACACACACTGACTTAAGTCTCGCGATTTGTTTTGCTGCATTGCAGCAGTGGTTCCCTAATGGCCCCAGTCTCTGGAAAGGAGGGAGGAAAAAAAAACATGGGAGACTAAATTTAAGTTCAAATCCAAAACATTCTTCTTAAACTGGATCGATCTGTTGTCCTCATTTTGAACAGATATAAATGTTGAGACGAGCTCGCTCTGAAGTGGGTTCATATGCATTCATGTTTTTATTCATGTCTTCTATCAATCACGGAATTACTTTTTACCTTTGATTGATCATATTAGTTGTTCTAATGTCCCTATCATTCTGTATTTCATTTCTTTGACCAGTTCAAACTGGTTAATTCGCCTCTGTGCCAACACAGACATCGCTTAAAAAAAAGGACCAAAAATCAATATCATTCTGGATGATTTGGACAATTCTGTTAATCCCTGTCGGGATGTGAGAGACACCTGATCCAGGGTCAGGATATTGACAAGCCCTCCTGCAGAGGTCAAACCTTTTCACGATTCTGTAGAGCAGTCCTCACGACGGGACAGCCTTCAGAGGCCGGAGGAGGGAAAATAAAGTGTGGAACAGCCACCGCACGTGGCTGGAGACTTCAGTCAGAGACGGGGGCCACAAGTTAGCAAGCACGTCCAGGAAGAGTGAACTTCTGGCAGTTGTCAGTCAGTTTAGAACCTCGACGCCTACAGCTGATTCTGTGCTGCCACGAGGCTGCAAACTGCTGAGTCACGACATTAGAGACAAGAGACAGACTGCCGCAGACCATTCGGAACATCTCACAGTCCAGAGTCCGTCGGGATTTGAGTGATTTAGCCTGGTTGTGTAGCAGAAAGGTGCTTCTCAGCTCCCGGGGAATGTGTTCCTAGAATAAAAGTCCACCTCAGTTTGTGCAGCAGCCAGAGACAACATTCATCATACACTAATGTGTTTAGACTGATTTTAGGGGCAAATTACAAAAACTACTCAGCATTCAACTTCAGACTAGGAGCACACATTCCTAACCTTACCTCCAATCAGTCATTACTAGCCATGTCACCAGCGATCAGCCGGTACTTCACGTGAAACACGATCACATCCTTCATCTCTGTGTGTTCTCCCTTGTATAAAACCCAGGGAGCAACAACAGCTGCAGAGCCGTTCCGTCATGGCTGCTGTGGAACTGCACCCGGGAGATCAATGAGGGAATAAATGTCACATGGTGAATCAGGAGGAGGGGAGGTTTGTGTGGCATGGGAATTAGTGCGAAGGATCAATGCACTATAAACTATTTCACTGAGGACCCCCCCCCACCCCACCACCTCCCATTTCCCCCAACATAAATAAATAGACTTAATTCAGTGCCACAGGGACGGCTGACTCTGAGACCCCCGGCCACACAGATTGGAACAGAGCAACAGATCCTGTACGCTATCTCCGAACACATCAGCATCAGCCGTGGGGATCAATAGCAGAGCGCTGCTGAGAGCGTTGCTCTGGGTTGCACAACCTCAGCACCTTTTGCACTCGTTTCAGTTGGCAGCGACGTTACTGAGAACCAGAGGAGATAACTTCAAGCCGTCACACTGATCTCAGTTAGAGGCCCCGTCTGCTCCGCTATCAGCAGAGGCTTCATCTACAGATAATGTCACGTGTTTACAGTTTATCTCATACCTGTGACCCCCGGGCTGATGCTTTCATACATGCATCAAAACTCCATGATGGATTTTCTAGTTTGCACTGACAGAAATGTCATGTTTCTACATCTTTTGTTTTAAATAACCGGGGTTTGCCTCTGCATCATCCACTATTTCACTCGCATGGGGGTGCTCACTATTACACCGCTAAAGCAACAACAATTCGTCATCCAATTTAGCAAAATAAGACTGTTGGTTGTATTAGGATTTAAATCGTTGTGGGGAAGATACAGCATGTGTTTGGTTCTAAGGTCGTCTCTCACCGGACAATTGTAATCACTGAACCTTAGTTTATGTGTACTACTTGCAAGTCCTATACCCCATATAAATTAGAATGAATGGATTCATTAATTTTAATACATTTTACAGTAAATAAACATTACTTGATTGACTAGATCTGCATCAGATAGGAAGGTCAATCTGTCAAATAGAATTTATTTCAACCATCAACACAGTCCAAACCAAAGATTATCCACCCTAAGTTGTCTCCATGGACATTAACATTTCTAGGAAGTATAAGTATTTGTACTTTACTGGCATCCAGCGAAAATATATTTAGGATTTCAAGTGGTGCAGCTGATATCAGCAACTCTACACAAATCTAATGACTGATAATTATGTTACAATATATAAATATTACGAGCGGTTCTAGAAGTCAATTAAAATTTTACATTCAGGCTAAATAAATAATAAATAGTAAATGTTCCCAGTCATAGACGCCTCATTACAAAGTTAATTGCTGTTTTGGTCACAAAGAAAAATTGTCTTTATCGTTCGGGAATGAGAAGAGTGCCTGAGATACTTCTGAAGACAAAGGGACTCCATGAAGGATCCTTCTATAAAAACACAGCTTCGCAGAGTCTGCGGAGAAACGCTGTAAATCTGATTAAACGCTGAAAGATAAAGAACATGTCTTTGTCTTTGCTTTTCCCCTAAGCTTCTGCTCTGCAGAATTTCCTTGGTGCACCAAGTCACAGAGGCACAATAAACCGATTACCATTTGACTGTAAAAACGGAAGCCATGAAATATTCGATAATACTGTTTTGGAAATGGCCACAGACTACGGAGCAGGAGAATGAGAAAACTGTCACATCTGCTTCGAAAAAGCGTCAATTTTCTGTTCAGCTCTGTCACAGATGAGCTAAATGTTCCAGTTTCCCCAGAAGAACCAAACGAGGCTCGTCTCATTTTCAAATCGTAATTCTACGTGAGTCAGTTCTAAAAAGGACAGGCTCCGCGGGATGTGCCGCGACCGATTTACTCCTAAGTGTCTTTTCTCTTTTTTTCGTATCATTTAGCATTAGCAGCTCATTACGGAAGTTGCTGTTTTTAAAACAGATTAACAACACAAGCCAGAGGAGGAGGAGGAAGAGGAGGAGGAGGGAGCAGATTCCCTGGTAAGTCCTCTGCTGATTAATGCCCTCTCTCATCGTGCCTGCGGGGTTAGCTGAGAGGCAGACAGCGATTAGTCATCGGGTTCAGCAAATTTATGACAGCCCCTCATTTTCCCGTCAGCTCAGTGACTGTGCTTTAGCGCTAACGCACTCATGGAATATCTTCCTGTTTAATCAGGCCAATGTGAGCGGGTTATGAAATCGGTAATGAGTCTGCAGACGTCAGATGCCAGTCAAATCATTCGATTTCTCAAATCCTTGCGGACTCCGATGTTGCGACTGTTTCCACAGGGCGCGTATCTGCAGAGACACGTACAGCGTTCAGCTTCATGCCTGAACACTGGAGACAGCTGGGGTATGAAAGGCCAGTGTTCAGAGTGTGGGCGGATGAAAATGGCTCTGGAACATGTACGCAATAAAGTAGCATAATGGAATTCTGAGAGATTCTGGCACTTGTTAATTCAGACCATTACTTAATGGCCCCACCTACGCTCTTTTAGCTGATAGGCCCTGGCCCCAATTCAAGCTCCACGCACTCATCTGGACTTCGCCTCACTAAAAGAATCATCCGCCTCATTGATCGGCAGCAGATTCCACTGATGGCCACAGCACTGCTTCATGTTATGGATCCTAATGATGATTGGTCGTATGGCAGAGGCCGCTCCTGTTCTGACCTACAAAGCTGAGCCACTGTAACTGTGACAGTCAAACTTTAACTTGACTGCAGTGCAGTACGTGACTGACCCTGAGAGAAGTTACGTGTCATTAGCTGGACAGAGGGGAAATCTTTACACTGCTCGTTACCTCCCACATTTCAGCAATGAGTGAGAAAACCCAGATCCAGGTTTTGTACAGTTTTACTATCTTAAAACCAGTGGCACTGTTGTTTTGATCTATCACAGCTCGACACAAGTCAAATTCAGTTTTAAAACCTTTTCTCATCATTTGAAATTCAATTCAAGAGCAAATCCAGGGTGGAAAAATCCAACCCACAGACAAAATACATAAAAAACATATTCCAAACAACAACATTTATGCCTGTTAAAGTCCAGCACCTTGATCTGCCTTGAACCAAGGCTTGTAAGACGTACAACAACACACAGTAAAGTTTGATCACAAGCACTTTCAGGGGGTAAGAGGGTAAGAGAGCAGGTGAACCCCAAAGGTGTTAACAAAAAGTGTCCCTCACTAAGGACAAGATCCAAAAACAACACAAAAGCTTTTCAACAAATACAGAGGAGACACAAGAGAACTTACGTGACGGAGAAACAATGACTGGTGGAACGACACAGGGCCTGACATGGTACACCATACTGCGACCATCTCACAACAACCTGGCAAAGACGGGGGACAGAGACTAAAATGAACTGATTGACAAACTAGAGACACAGGTGGACATAGGTGACCCTGATGAGCGCAGGAAGTCTCGGGGAAAAACACACAAGGAGCAGAGATTACAAAATAAAACAGGAAACAGAGACGAACAGAGGGACACTGAGAGGAAGACAGTGGGACACAGGATGAAAACTGGGAGCAAATCCTAAAAAACAAATCCAATCATAAGAAACACAGTCCATAATCAAAATAAAATGTATGCACTGTGTTTGCTGTTTGTCATTTCATACTGACGCTCTATATCTTTTAAATACATGCTCCATTGTGAACCTTACAATTGCATGATGACGCACAACGACGACTCATTTGAGTTTCCCTCGCATCATCACTTCTAACAGTAGACTGAAATATTCACCTTTGTTTTATATGAGAGGTTTGAGGACCAAGTTCTTCGTCTAAATTCCACACGAAGAACTCGGTCCTCAAAAAGTTCATAGGGCAGCAGCCTCCATCATTCTGTGAGCAGACCGTTCATAGAAACCACAGGATGGCTGTGTGTGCTCACCGCACCCCCGACCCCTTCGCCACAGACTCCAGTTAGTCTTTTCTGAGTCAGTGAGGGTCCTGTTTATTCAACCGGAGCTGCTGTTTGCTGCGCTCAAACAGGTCGCCCTGTCCAGCCGCCGCCAAGTTCTTTAGACACAAGCAAAACAATAATGCAAAGTTGTGTCATAACACTCAACTGTGAAATCCTCTTATTGTCCTTCCTCTTGGCCCGCTACCTTTCATTCTGCGGCCGTACCGCAGCAGAGATTACTGTTCAGGCAGCCCGGAGTGAAACTGGATATATTTCAAGTGTTCGCAAATGGTCCACTTGAGGCCCGGGCGAGGTAAATCAAGTGTGATTCAACAACTTTAAATCTGAAATACCCCACTCTATTTTTGTCCTTGTCTACTTCAAGCTCTCTGTCAGCTTGTCAGTGATGTCCCCTTGGAATTAAAATTAAGTGCATCGTCCACTTGTGACAAAAATGGCCATTATATGACACTGGGGGAAATCAAACACGTGTAGTTCTGGTCACTCTGCTGGACTTCAGAGTCCAGCAGTGAACTCAGTAGTGTGCAGACGCAATGGATATTCCAGTGTATTTTTAGTCTCCAATTCGATCATCTGATTCAGCTACTGTGGCCCCAGTGATTGCTATTGATCTGACACAGGCAGCAAATACATGCAGGCTCGGCCTGTGAGGGGGAGCGCACGTACAGTGCTGTGTTCTGTGTGGTGGTTGGTGTAAGCTTGGCGCCCTTGCTTTGGGGAGTTGTTTTAGTTTAATGGCTGCAGACACTAATATATATGCTATCACAGCCCCTCTGATGGTGGTGCAAAGTGTTTCAGCTGCTGCACTGAATCACAGCCGTCGATGTAAATAATCTTTTTATACAGATACCAACTATGCATTTAGCTCGACTAAACCCAAGATAAATAGATACCTTGCAAATAATTGGTCACACTCTTGTTTACTTTAGTTGCAGGAATGCTGGGCAAAAAGCACACAAGTGAAAGCCACGTAATGATAATAATAATAATAATAATAATAATTTAAAGACTATTAGCTTTGGCCCATTTATCCCCTAGTTTCCATGGTTTCTGACCATAGGCTCTTGTTATTCCTCCTACACAGGGGAGCCATGCAAGTTACGCTATTGGCATAAAGCGAGGAAGACGTATGGGAGCTCTCGGTGTTCAAGGTCTCACCGTGATGCTCATGCTGGGATAATGCCTGTCTCTCAATTGCTATTGAATATAAACAAATGTACGTGCGCATAATCCCTTTAATTTTGGGGGTGCAGAGGAAATTCAAAACTGTAAATCACTGCCAAGTTTCATTTATGGTATTGTTTCACACTTTGGAACCGGGAGTTACACCACGAGTTGATAATTTGAAAAGTAATTTACACTGGGAAGCTTTGAAGGAAGGGTGTGGAGAAATATTGTAAGATGTCAGAAAGAAAAAAAGAGGTAACTTCTGGTTCCACTGCAGAGCTTTTGAAGTCTTCTCACTGCTTCTGAAGCTGAAATGTCTCTTTCATGTTCCAGGGAGAGGCAGTTGGTAAGGTTTAAAGAAAGCTAGTGTCATATTTTATGCTAGCGTTTGTGTTGTCTTTTAACTCATCAATAGAAAAAGATCAGTCGAATTAATCAGTCGATCATGTTCCTTTCACGCCTTTAATTTGAAGGTTCAGTGTGTAAGATTTTGCTGAGAGGGATGTATTGCATATTAAACAATCCTTCTGACGTTTGCACAAAAGTGTTTCAACGAAATTGAATGTTATTTTCTTTACCATTTATATTGAAATACGTACGATGTTTACATCAGGAGCATGTCCTCTCTTGGCAGCCAGTAAACAGCCTCAAGTACAATATATCTGCAAATACTCATCAAGATATTAAATGTAAGTAAAAAGTTTCTCCAGCTAGAAGCTGCAGCAACTCCCATTACTTCCCCACCTGTGCCGACAGTATGTAGGCCAAACACATTTTTGGAACAGAGCAGACTTCCTAATAACTGTCGGGTTCATTAACTCTAAAACTGTCTGGAATTAATTCTCCACCCCGATAACAATACATGTGGCAATGCCTCAACGTGCTTTAATTTGGAAATGTGACAATTATGTAAGAGCGGTGCAAAGGTAATACACTCCATTGCACTTCAAGTGAGGTGTTACTAAAAGCGGGATTACTGGTTCCTGTGTCATCTGTGAGAAATAAGAATAGATGAAATGCTATTTTAGCAACAGGAAATGGAAATCTGACCTCATTAAAAACAATGAATGGAACATTTAGAATAACAGAAAATTGAAGTATGAATAATGGATGAAGAAGTTGGTATAAAATAATTGTCGTTACCATTCACTGATTACTGATACGTCTCTGTGTGAAGATTAAGCCCTCTGGCGAATCAGCAAACAAACTGGGCAAACATCGTTCAGATGCAGCTATATCACTGACGAAGCCATCATCAAGTGAAATACATTCTAATTCAACACCTGCAGCCTTCACAGACTCTGCATGATTAAAAAAGCCAATTGAAAGTGTTGGGGCCGAATCCAATTATTTTGGAAAGCTATACTGTCGCATTGTTTCGTTTTGATTTGCACTTGCCTGTCTGCCAGCTGAGGCACCTTGGTCATTGAAACAAACTGTTTCCCCAAAACACTATTATATTTAGTGGAATTGGTCAGACATCAATAGAGTCTCATTTTGAAATCCCGAAGAAACATCGATGCTTTTGATAAAACACACTGACGGGACAATGGCCGCTGGTTTGAAGAGAGACGTCAAAAACAAAATGTGAAATGGAATTTAACGTTTTCCAATTCTTTATCTAGACTTTGCTGGCCTATCATCAATTGTCCAGCCCCAGCTACATAATGAAAACAGACAATAACATCAGTTGAGGTAATGTTAATGTGTGTTGATTGGTTGTGGCAAATAGCCATTCCATGCCACAAACCCGCTTTTCTCCCTTGACACTACACCACGAATGCACCACCATCAACAAACAGCACGTCATGCTGTATGTTGTGTACATGAAAAACGAAAACCTTTTTTATGCAGTTATATTATTTAATTCTCGGGGCACAAGGGCAAAAGCATTTTGAAATGAAACTCCAGCAAACCACCCACAGAACTGCTTTAGGATACTGACTGCACTGCATGTGAACTCATTTAATAATACAGAACATACTGAATGACTAAAAACACCCACACATCAGAGCAACGGGCAGCATATTGCATCAATACACCTACAATCCAACGCATGAGTACCAACATACTGAACCTGACTATAATGGCAAATGTTTTATAAACTGCAGTTGTGTAAATATAAACCGTGTGTAGTGCAACATTTAATTGTTATGGCTTAAAGCTGTGTGAATGGAGAGAAAGGGACATAATTTAAATAAGTTAATGCATCAATATAATAAATATATAAATATAGGGGGAATGTTTAAAATCTGCTCATCATTCCAGCGGCAAAACGTGGGGACACTTCAAAAGGGGCACCTGAAATTTTCAATGGTAAAATAGCACCAAGAGTTATGGAAGAGTACAAGAAAATATGTAAATATGGCAAAGCCTTTGAGGAGACAACTGTCTTGAGGTGAAGCTGTCGTTAAAATGCACATGACCAATATTTCACTCAGAAACACAGTGGGAGAGCAGAGGCACATGAACGCCTCACACAACATACTGAATATCAGAAACCAACATCTGAGCTTGTGAACATGGCAACAAAGGAGGAATTTCAGAGCCTCGATAACATTCACACACACGTCACCTTCGTCTTAATTCCCCAGGCTCAACTGTAGGGGCGAGGACGGTGCAGGTGTTTAGTCTTGGCTCTCTTGGAAAGACCAACCCGGATCGGACGTGTGCACGTTAACAGAGGCTCCAGTCTTCTGGGCAGCTCTGGCGGTCCTGCACAAAAAAACACAACAGCAGCACATTAATGCAGCAGTCCTGGACGACACGCACAAAACACATTTAGGGTTTCATGGACTCTTCACCCAACCCACAATTCACAGTTGTTTGTTCAATGATACTGTTTTTTTATTATTCTGTCATGAAAACAACATATCATATCTTTCATCTTAATTTTAACAATGTGTAGGGGAAACAATGTGCTTGAGCATGGGATGCTTTTCTCTGGTGGCATCCACTGTGTCTGACAACTGAAGAATCTACAGCTGTTTGTTCTTGATTTTTGATCCCTACATGAAGCATCCAGCCTCTTTCTTGTTTGTTGTCTTGCTGCTGTTTGGATGTTTTATGCTGCAGCAAGTCTACAAGTTTTTTTGCCTTTTTGTTGATGATGCTGCCAAAAGGAGTCAGATGTTTGCTTCTGTGACTTTACTGCACGTTTCTCTGGGCTGTATTCAATGGTTTTAAATCATTAAGATGTAACCATGAGTGGTGTGGAAGACAACTAATTCACACACTTTTCCCCTGCTTTTATGAGCATTATTTATGAATCCTTGCTATGAATCATTTTATTGTGCAATTCTACCAGTTGAAGTTCCCCGGGTGCCCCTTGGCTCAACCACAATAAAGAAATTGAAAAATAAGCACACAAACAAAATCAATCTCTCTAACCCTGTAGCCTTGCGCGCAGTTCTTATGCACACTGTGAAATATTATCCTGGCAGCACCTCTGGATATACCAACAATGATATGTCAACATGCCTGCCATAAACACAGCCCATAAAACTGTCCACAAGTCATTTCAATAAATAGAGATGTTTAAAAAAACAAATAAGGACCCCAGAAACCCTCCACGAGTGCTCTTTTGACTACTAATACATTGTAAAACTCACGGTGGAACTGTAGCTCAAACAATGGTGAACACATGAAGGATGGAGACCACATTTTTCTCCTCTGACCCGTCCCCTGCAGCTCTGAAAACAGAATGTAGAGTCAGGCAGAGCCAGGAAGGACTCTGTTTAGCGTTAAACAATGTTTTTGCATTGTTGCAATTTTATCAATCAGATTATTGAGAACGGGAAATTAATATTTGAACATTCATGAGAGGTGTGAATTAGGTCTAATTAAACTGTTTTCATTTTGTATTTTTCAGACTTTTCATTTAATGGTTGAAATGTTTGGCTTTAGTAGACGTTTTCTGAGTGAGCAGAACATTACTTTGCTCTAGCTTTAATTTCACACTTGTTACCTACAGAGATTTGGTTCTTTTTTACTGAGGATAAAGGTCTTGTATTCATATTTTTTGTTTGATTTTAAAAAAACAAACTCTTTGAACCTTTGTGCTTCTCTGCAGCGTCCATTGATGTTTCCTGGCTCGTGTAGCTGCCAGCGGGCACCTCGCCGTCACAGCTCGACAACACTGGATCACCTCCAGACATTTCCACGCTTGAGACTTCTTCAGCATCATCTAAACAGTAAACACGTAACATGATCATTTTACTGATCTTGAAGATAAAATTGGTTTCAATAAATACAATTAGTTAAAAAGAGAGCTTGGTTTTTTTCCTCATGCCAATTTTCACGTTAATCTGAAATACATTTTCATGCTTGATTGAATAATATCATTCAGCCAAACAATGCTTTGACACAACGTTTGATTTAGTTTCATTTTGTTCTGTACAGTGAAGGAGAGGCTTTTATATGTAGTTACCTAATGCCGTGTGGCATCCTAGTTCTGGGCTGCTGAGATGTTCTTTGCAGTTTGAAACGTCGCCCTCCGTGGCTTCAGCTGTGTCGCCACAGTGATCTGGTATTGATGCTTTTCTGTCGCTTGTAAAATCATTTATGCTGATGTCAAAAAACAAGTTCAATTCCTTCAGGACCATGTCGTACTGTTTTCTCATCTCAAACTCAAGGAAGAGGTCCCCATCAGATGAAGCGTCACTTTCAGTGGAAACAGTGGAGGAGGTTGACTGAGGGTCTAATTCATCCAGTATGTACGCAGTGGAACAGGCTGAGTCACAGTTAAGCTGTTGCTCTGACCATCCGGGGGTAATAACATCTGTCACAGAGATACATTTTGCGAGCTCATTACAAGTGGAGTCACTGCTTAAACATTCATGTTCCATGTTGTCGATGTGACGCTGAAATTTTGCCACCTCCTCTCTGCCCACTTCCTCCTCTCCTGGTATCTCCTCATGCTTGTCACTCTCTGCTCCTGGCATGGAGTGGTAAAGTTGTCGCTCAGATGTTTTCAACAGCTGCCTAGGCAAGCTGGTGAGGAGAGGGCTGCTGCCCAGGCCGGCAGCGTCATCCTCATCAGCATCATCATCATCTGGTGAGAGCCGGATCTTTTCGAAAGTGTCAAAACCCTCAGGCACTCGGTCATAGAAAGTGAAGACAGATGGCGCTGGGGAAAATCTGTCATTACAGATTTGGGCAGCGGTGTTGTTGTTAACATTTTGAGAATGGCTTGATTCATTCTGGCATGGCACAACTGCATCACCTACTGAAGCAGAAGTTAAGACCTCAAAGTCAATTTCACTTTTATCCGTTAATGTCTTAGGTCTATTTAGAAAGTAACTGAGCTCATTTCCTTGTTCACATTGACAAAATTGGCTCAATGTGTCAGTCATGTCTCTTGTGTGACCTCTTTGTTGTTGCAGATCATCATCTACTTTCAACACCAGTGGGTCAGTTTTATTTTCTTCACTGAGGTTGGTCACGTTGTTTCTTTTCTCTTCTTCAGGTGTCTTTTCATCTTGGACATCAGTTAATCTGTTTGTACATTCACTCACTTCTCCTTTTGTCCCGTCATTGAGGCAATCCCCAGTTGATATTTCATTTGAGTTTACTTTAGGTTTTTCATTGTTTTGCAGAGGTTCACCTTCTGATTCTATTTCTTTCTCCAACTCCACATCCGTTTGAATTTGTTCAACAAAACGTATCATTTCTTCTCTCTCTTTTATCTCAGTTGCCTTGTCCATACTGACAGATCTCGTCTGTGAATATTCCACCTGTGGCAGCTTCAGGTGGTCGAAACTTAAAGAGAAACACCCTGACTGATCCTGCTCCTTCAACTGACATCTCACAGACCCATAACGTTTATGCTCTCCATCCCCGGCAGCAGGAGGTGTTGTGGAGATTTCGGGATTGCTGCTGGAACTGGATTTCCATTGACAGCTGCTTTCATTGCCATCCATCCCATGTGTTTTGTTGACGGAGACATAACCACCTTGAGGCTCTGCGTATGTCTGACATAAGTGTTGTTTTTCTTTGTTCTGCTGCATGGTGCTCTGGCAGTTTATGTGCCTGGTCTGGTCATAAATTGAAACTTCCTCTGTTTCCTTCTCGCTGACGTTTACACATGGAGATCTTTCTGGGGCTGCAGTACTTTTGGAGTTAGAACATTTCTCTTCAGCCTCCATGTCAGTTTCACTCCCCGTTGCAGGGTCAATTGCACTAAAAGGGCCTGGATCATTATCTCCACTGAGCTCTCTGCAGATTCTTGCAGGCGTTGGAGTCTCTGTTGTGTGATCTGCCGCCTCGCTCTGAGCTTTGGCCATCATCTTGCCTGCAGCGTGTTTGCCTTTTACCCCACAGAAGTCGTCATCTTCAACACTCACATTATCAGATGTAATATTTGTGGCTGATAACATAACACCAGAAACAATTGGCCCCTTGGTACATTCAGCAACAAAGGGGATCAAGCTTTTGTTCATATTATTCTGAGAAACTTTTGTATCTCTTTCAAAATATTCTTTCTTCATCATCTGCTCTTCTGGTGTTTTTTCCACCAAGTTCCCAGAGTGGTTCTCTTCATGGTTTGAGGAAAATGACTTGGCGACTTGGTAATCATGGGGACATCCCTGACTCCTTCCCTCTTCTATGCTGAAAGGGATATTATCACTCAATTCAAGCTTGTTCTCTGTCTGATTGGTTGCTTTAACGTCAGCCGATTGGCTCCAAGTATTACAGGAAACAATGTCACATAGAGCATTTCCACAAGCGCAATCAGGCTGACATCTGACCTCTTCATCACTTGAACTAAGGGTGAATGCTTGGATTTTACTGACAGTGCTTTGTACCTGAGAGCAGCAACCACCGAGAGGTTTGTCTTCAAGTGATTTCCCCAGCCGTCTGCAATCAGGTTCACTGGACGTGTCAGCGCTGGTGTCTTGTGAAGTGTGAGACTCTGCTAATGCCCCACCTGCATCATCTCGCGGGTATGAGCTGAGCTTGTCAGTTTCAGTAAGTGGAGGCTGCTCATCTTTCCCCAGTTGTAGGAGGTGTCTCTCAGCAGTGATAAAACTGACTTTAGACAATCCTGTATCCACAGTGTGAGTGTGTGCTGCAGTCACTTTGGTAAATGGACTGACAATTAATTTGGGATGTTGTGGTTTCTTCTGTGGGTTTTCATCTTGAACATCCCCACATTCAGCTGGGCACGTTTCTAACACATTGCTCTTTAGGCTGTGTTCAGATGGTGTGGAGCCAGTGTTGTTCTTAAATGTCCAAAGCTCAGGAAAGTCAAACCTCCCTTCCCCATTGTGGTTGTTTGTGACTGTATAATCCATCCTTGACCTTTTGGGGGAGATTGGTGGAATAAGCTCTCTCTCCATTTGCAGACATATATCCATTTCCTTTTATCTAAAAAACAAAAATAGACATAACTTGAGCATCAGAAAGCCACACTGCTTAGATCAACACAGGATAGAAAGAGCAAACATGTCAAACAATCTATTTCACTTTTCAGACAGGAACAGACTCAAGCCATCCTATAAAAGGACATATTACACATACTGTATATAAAACGATCCAGCCAGGTTACTATGGCCAGCTTTAGCCTCCTTTAGCTGGCCTATGCTAAAAGGGAAATGTACAAGTTGAAGCCTGCCATTCTGTAAGAGCTAAAAGTGAAGGCTAGTTAGCAAGCTTCAGCAAAAAGTGACTAAATGTCTTTATTTCCTTGAACTACCCACTATTTACAACTCAAAAATATACCGCACACTCACAGTATTTAATAAAATGCAACCTTTAATTATCCTGAAACTTACAGGGGCAGCTAGCTTATTAACTTGGCTAGCTAAGCAACGTCATTCTTTCACTTGCTGACCAGACCAGCTGAGACATTGTTTAATTCTAAACTCAGCTGTGAACAGCTGTGTTTAAGTGACTCACCAGGTGAATGACGTGGTTAGGATATGACCCTGATGTAAAGCACAAACACAAACTTCGCTGGTTAGCAAGTATTCGCTGGCATTCGCTAGCATTAGCTAGTGACACCCCCCCTCTTCCTGTGGCGCGAAAACAGGTGCAGCAAATGACGAAAGCGGAAGGGAAACTACGTATTTGCGGTTTACGTAAATGGCGTCGGTGTTTTTAATCGGTCAGATAAATGACTAGAAAGACGTCGTCGCGTTAGTGAGTGAAAGACGTCATTCATCGTCTTTTAATTTCATCTTTTAATTTGCTTTATTCGTGGCGACATTAGCCCCTAGCTGGAGAGAGGGAGAGAGAGAGAGAGGGGGGTAGAGAGAGGTAGAGACGCACCGCTCTCCCTCTCTCTCTCTCGGTATGTGTCTCCTCCTCCTCCGTGCCCGGGCTCCAGTGTGTTCTCCGCCGCAGCATCACACGGACCTGCCCCGCTCACTTTCTGCCGAGGCTCGACTTCTCTCTCCCGCATTACAAATCCAAACTCAGCCCCCCCCCAACCCCCACCCCCACAGACCCGCGCGTGCACACGAGGGAAGCCCGGGGCGACCAGAGGCTCGACGCAGGAGCAGTTTGTAGCAGTCGCAGGTTTTTGTCAGCAGACATCAGACCGGACTTCTCCCCGCTCCCTCCGCACCCTGCAAGGTAGGACGCATCATATGGAGGAGGATGCATGCACAACAAACCCTTCTCTTTCACTCAGCTGTATTCTGTATTCATCTGTACATGATGATGATGATGATGATGCACTGACACGATGCGGTCTGGTTCAGTAAGACTCGTTTACAGTGTGAGTATTAAAGCAGTGGGGCCACATTAATGAGATCCCTGTTACAATAAGGGCAAACGCCGGTTATCAATATAACCTCTGCAGCCGCGGGATCGATCCCTGCTGCTTGTTGCACGTCGTGCACGCGAACACAAGACTTATCGATATGAAGAAGAAGATCGTGGTTTGTCTTGGACTTACTCTCACTGCCTACACACACATGCACACGCACGCACACACACGGATTAGATTGATTTAATTTTCATCCGTTGTCAAAGTAAAAGGACAAATTAGCACCAGCTGATTTCTGCAATGCAGATTGAATTGTAGTCGATGATAGTGGACTTTTGGTTCAACGCGATATGATGTGTGTGGTGTATCCTGTAGTTTTTTAAGGGTGTGTGTGTGTGCGCGTGTGTGCAAGAAGAAGGTGTGTCTCTCTTAGCCAACATCCTCATCCTTACTAAGGAGCTGCTTTTTTTGCAAATGCATGATGGCCATTTCTCAACCCCATCTGTGTGCCAACTCTCCTACACACACACACACACACACACACACAGGCATACATACATAACAGTTCCAGAGAAACTGGGAACCCTTGATTACACAGAAATCCACCAGATTTGGCAGAATAAAAGCCTCATACTGCCACGTTCCTGTCTGATGGTGTCTCTCTGGGCTGGGGCTCTGCCTGCCTCTCAAGGTCATCCCCTGTTGGCAAATGATGGTAAAGGGACAGTGTTACGTAATAGCTTATGGCCTGGCTCAGGGGCAAGTCTGCTGATTGTTACACGACTGTAAAATTACTCATCTGACACCGTATCGTATCGTCACTTCCTCTCTAAACTGTATCACCAGCTTTGTGTTCTTTTGTTTAAGTAATATTTTGTGTGGCTGTGCTGGTGTCCCAGTGGACCAGGAGACAAAGGGCTATGACTCAGGTTTAGAGGCAGCGTGGTGCAGACTGACCCGGGGTATCTTGCTGTCCCAGACTGTGTCCTTCTCGTGTCTCCAGCTAAAAATAATTAACATTTGTTGATTGTGCATCAGTTGTCTGTTAATTGTAGATGTGAATTACTGGTCCAAAACGCTGTTGTGTATAAAATCTAGCACTAAGGGGGGGGGGGGGGGGGGTGGGGGGTGTGTTCAGTGTTTTGTGCTAATAGGAGTGTCATGCCTCTGCATCCATTTCTAATCCCACCATCATCGTTTTTCCCCTCTTTTCTTTGTTTTTCTTTTTTATATTTTCCTTACACCTCCTCTTTCTGGTGCACACTCCTCCTTATCGTGGGTATACATTGAAAATCAAACCTGTAGGATACACTTTTTCACCATACACGAGTTTCTGCAGAAACACTTAAACATTGTTTTTCATATCTCCTCATCTGTTTATTTTAAAACAGGGCAAGATTGATTGTAAACTGTGGAGCAATTCTTCAGCCCTCCCACTTCAGACCTTGAAAAGCCGCAATCATATTTTAAGCCACGGTTTGCGTCATTCCTCTTTTTAGTTTTCTTAGTTGTTGTTAGCAAAACTTGAGTCACAGTGTTGAATTCAGTGTGCCTTCATATTTGGAATCTCATAGCCCTTCACTGATCATAGACCAATATTTTGCTGCTGTGGTGGCCACTCCATCATATGATTGGTTCAACTCAGTCACATGTCACATGTCTATACTATATACTATACCATACTACACTATGCTATACTGGACTATACAAAGCCTTACTACTATAACAATCCTAGAAACAGATGACGACTTAACCCAGGGCTCCTGGGAAGCAATGAAAAATTAGAGAAGGGATATTTGATGTGAGGGTGAATAATTACAGAGGACAAATCACAATCAACAACATACAGACACAATAGGAATTTCCTCAAGAGGAGTATTTAAGAACGTGTGGGCAGAATAAATGTTGAAACAGCTCCGATGTACCTTATTGCTGCTTGCGTCACTTTAAAGAGCTTGAAGTTTTATACAAGAGTGAGCTGAGGGGGTGGTAATAAAAGAAGTGTGATTAATTTTAACATAAATGCTCATCTTCACCAGTTAGCAACAAAAATCTCACCATATTATGCAAGTTGTTTCCGGTGGAAAGGTCAAGATACCGCACATCACTGAATAATACCTCCAGCAGCAGATCCAGATTCAGCTCCGCTGCAGGTTGGATGAATGGGGGTAGACAGAGTGATGAATAGCACCTGCATTATGAGGCCGTGAGCTATTGTGAGAACATTTTGAACATATTGGAAGGGAACAAACACTTAATACCTCATGAGAAGGTTGAAGCTCTCATCACTGTATCCTCCATAGTTTGTCTGCAGTGTGTGTGTGTGTGTGTGTGTGTGTGTGTGTAGGAAATATGTAACAAGCAGTCTTAACCACGTGTGTGTAACATGTGGAACAGGTGGAAAATAGAGACGATAGTGTAACACATGAACGAAACTTTACATACATGCTTTATAGAGACATGCGTGAGCGCTCACATGAACACACACACTTGCCACGCGCGTCCACAGTGACATAATGACCAGGCTGTCACACATCTTGTGCTGACATCTCTCCGGGGACACATCTGTGTCCTGCTGCAGCTGCTGTCTTTAAGCTCAGCCCATCTTGTCTGACAGCCCACATCGTAACGGAACAGTGTGTGCGCCGCCTCCTCAGCTTCACCGCAGTGCTGAGGGCAGGTTTCTCATCACTATCTGTGGAAGAAGGGGTAGCTATCATGCGGGATACCCTGACAGCGTTAAGTCGCTGCCGGTGTAATGTATTGCTGCTTTTAATCGAGAAACAGTTGAGTGAAATCTGTAAGATTTATCTTGTTTACTGGCGAGACAAATGAAGTGCATCACTTTATCACACATCACTCACACACTGCACAGCAGAGCAGTCAGGGCTAATTTGCAGTATCATGCCCACAAACATTTCAGGACATGAACCGACTCCTGGTCAGTGGACAACCTGCTCCACCCATAACTCCCATTAATTAACTTCTTACCTTTCACATCAAACATGAAAACTGTTCAATATTACACACAGCACCATTCAGAGCTTTGGTTTGGATACTACGATAATGAATGAGCTGCATTTATGTAGCCCCTCTCTCGGCTTAACAGCCATTTAAAACACTTCATAGTACATGTCCCATTAACCCGTTCACACAGCGTTTCTATGACGTCATTCATCATCCGCACTCTGACACGACAGCACTCAGGACCAATTTAGGGTCAGGCCTCCAGAGGGATCTGTCGATTTGTGGTTTTGGGATGCATTATGGGAAATAATTAGTGGGGTCCAAAGGTCTGACACCCATAATATCTAAAAGTCAAGATATCTCATTCCTCTAATTTAATATTTATTTTAGACTAAATCTGTGGATTACTTCTTTAATGAAAACAGACCCTTCCCCCCAGCCATATAACAGTACGCTGTCTTCCCAAAACTGAAATCCTCACATGTTACTTCTGGAGAAGTAAAGCTGCAGTGAGAGGCATTTATGCAAGGCGTGTCATTGTTTTGGTCCCTTCAATGAACTGTGCATCATCATTTTCCATAAAACGCCAATATTTATTCAGAACGACACTTGAGTCAGACAGTCATTTGTTTGTTTTGAAGGGGGAAAAGCTGGTGTTGGTGCTGATCCATTGCAACTAGGTGATTATATCCGTAGCTGAAAATCTTAGTTGTGTTGATTTCTGCTATGAAACAACAGTTGTAGGATCACAGGCTCAGTAACTAAATGAGCAAAAAATATCCTCCTTTTCATAAGATGCTGAATGCACCAAGGAGGCGCTCTTGAAAAGCTCCTTTTTCAGCTATCCCAGATTATTATCTTGACACTTATGTGAGTTTATACGTCCTCACATTCACACCATGTTACTAGGTTCTCTGCAAAGGTTCAGGGTTTAATGCGATGTTACAGTGCTGTGACTGAATGTACCATTAACTGTTTAGAAGGATATCCACAGTATTTGATGTTAGTGTCACTTCTCGTAAGCAGCTGGGACATAGCTGTTGACTTGTAGTTTGGGTTTCACAAAGCAAAAATAAGAGGCCTGTGATGAGTTTATCAAAACGTCAAGATGACATTCAGCCGTGGTTTCGGATGTAGCTCATCCCTTAGTAGTTCATTAAGGGTCTGCTTGGAGGGACATGTTTGGGTGGACATTGTCAGCCTTGTCAGTGGCCTTCATTGTTCTGGCTGCAGGGGACGTCTGGCCAGTGTGGGTTCAGTTTGGTCCAGAGGGGACAAGACTTTTTAGAGCATGAGTTTTCTCCAAAGGGATCTGCACAAAAGAGCAAAACATCTGGTGTCAAGCACCAATGACCCCATTGTATATACAGCATGGACTGTCCACTAGAAATCACTAACACATGTGTATGCAGCATGTCCTAGTTTCTATCTGTAATCCATAGCATGATGATCATGTCTTAGTTTACTACTTAAACCTTTTCCATGCAATTTGGAACATGACTAAGGGGAGGACCCTTTCAATTATTTAGTTCCAGTGACTCCATTGATTGGGATATAATGAACCATATAGTATTTGTTGTACTCACAAATGCTTTATTTCCAATAAGTGAATTTATTTGTGGTATTAGCCATTTGGTTGACAGTCAGTGAGAAGGCATGATCAGTCATTGCATAACTTCCTCCTCTGCCTGGCTAAAAGCATTTTCCAAATGTGGCATTGAAGGCAAAGTATGTCTGTCTCTTCCTTTGACAAATGGCTCCTAGATTGTGTCCTGGGGACTTGCTGAGCTGCTTAAAAAGGGTTCAGAGGTCCTTACAAAATGTGGAATTATTTTGTTTAGGTTTTTTTCTACTTTTACTAAGGTTCTCTTTGTGGATCTCTGTGGACAGCCACATTAGACTGCATAGACCAACAACTCTAACAGACCTTCCCCACACCTCCATTTTGAAACGTTCTTACATAATTTGGCCCCTGTGGGAACTGCATGAGAAAACACACACAGCTCTCTGTCACCGTGAAACAGTATAAACCCTCTTTCCTGCCACATTACTTCCAGATAGCTGCTTAAAGTAAACCATGTGAAATTAGATAATACATTCATCGAGTTTTTGATTTAACATTGAGTTATACAGATGGAATACCAAAAATATATTTAGCATATTTTAGACACAGACTGTTAATGCAAATGCACAGACTCCAGAAAGTAACGCCAATGCTGAAGTGATTGGAACCTGTGTTGTCTTTAATGACCAGCAGAGGGCGACTCCACCTGTTATTGGATTCAATAATTATCTTCCTATTGAGTTTATTATCTCAATCACTAGTTAATTATGGTCTCAATTAGACTCAAATACAATGTGATTTATAAATAGTTACTGGACAACGCTTTGGATGATAGCGTCAACTAAATTCTATGTATGGTTATTTAGTGCTTTGTTGAAGCCAGTAGCGTCCAGTGGGTGCAGCCTGTTAATGGCAAATCACAGATGAACAACCATTGATATCACTTTATTTCATCTCAGGATGGACATTTAGCTGCAGAGGTTTGCTGAAGATGATGCGTCACAGAAAACCCTATTCTATTAATTTTATGATGCATAACTGTCATTGAGCGGTGGGGATGGGATGATATTCAAAACGATTTTTGGAAACAGTTGGACTCAGCTCTGAGCTATGTTGTAACAGAAATGATCAGCAAGCAATCCTTGATGCTGTGAAAAGCTCTGTGTTCATTTATAAATGTACAAGGTGGCTGTTTGGCAGTGAGCGTCAGAGTTGGATGTTTTTGTACCACAGGGAGAATGTTTAAAACAGGCTTGCTTGCAGGGTCTGTCCCTCACAATAATAACAATAATAATGCGATGCTGGCTTCAAAGATGGACTGCAGAGTGATGCACTACCGATGTCAGGTGAATTCTAGGTGCCAGTGTTCTGAATTTAATCTTTACTCGAAACAGGTAAATGCACAGCAGAGAGCGAACGCAGGGCTTGCTTCAGAAAGTGGTCCCTTTAAAGAGATGGAGTTCAGCGGGATGGCAGGCCTCACTATATTACTGCAGCACCTCTTGGATGTTTGCCTGAGTCTCTTCTCGGCACCCCGGCGCACACAGAGACAGATTGGCGCCACACACACTGTTGCTGCCTCACACCTCCCTCTGTCTTTTCAAGCTAAAGAGGCCTAATAAAACCTCTTAGCAGACAGTAAGTGCAGCAATGTTCCAAAACTCCAGCCATCTTAAGCAAATTATGATAATTAGGGGGGTGGTTAATGAACTAATCAGGGCCATAAAGTAGCAGCTTCAGCAGCGAGTGTGCCGAAACAAACAGTGAGACCGTGAGGCAGCTGGGTACAAACAGCTGCGGTGGAAATTAAGGGCATTAAACATTAAAATGCTCTTTTTCTAAAAGGCCACAGCGGGCCAGGTACTTTAACATGCCATTATTACCCATTTTCTGAAATTCAGAGACGTTCATCCGAAGTGAGATACTCACTGTTTGGAAAGTATTTGGCTGTAGGCTACAATAGTAGCCCACAAAAGCTTTTATTTGGAAATAAATTGCATTCTAATGGTTTAAAAGGTTGGGCTGAAAAATAATAATGTAATATTTAGAAAAAAGAAAGAAAGACATGGCAATAGTTTTTCCTCTCAGATTAGAATTACTGGGCTGAAAATGTATTTAAATGACACAAAGCCTCAGGCTATTTTGGCATGAAAATAAAAAAAATGATGTTTTCTTAAAGAATGTGATGTGTAAAAGCTCCAACTGAACATTTCAAAGGTTCTGGCACTCTAAAAAAATGCATGTTTTACCATCAGACCCCATTAAATGTAAAGAAGAAACAGAACAGGACAAAAAGGTCTTATCTCTGACATGTGACACAATTCCAGTGCCTCTCAGGTGAGAAAAAAAAAACAAAGTCCATCATAGGAAAATGAACTTTGCACAAAAACAAGATTCCAAAAAAAAAGCAAAAGATCAAAAACATGCAAGACTACGGGGACAGGAAGGGGCAGGAAAGCAGAGAGCATATGAGCGAGATGACAAGAGGAGCTGACAAAGACAAAGGGAGACTTATATACACAAGGGAGGCTGCAGGGATAATTGAACACAGGTTCCAGACATTTGGAACAGGTACAGATGTTGCGACAACAGTACAGTGATGGGACACAAATCTAAAGAAGGAGAGAAACTTCACACTAAATCAGGAAACAGACTCAGAACGAACAAACAATGCCCAATCCAAACACAAGAAAAATGTCCAATGAAAAGGTGTTGTCTAAACTGAGCTGAGAGCCCAGTGTCACCCAAACGTCCTCCAGACAGTTACTGTGGGTCCATATCAAGTACAGACAATAGTTTGTGTTCTGTATTCATCAAAAGATACCTAACATTATTCATTGTGTGTGTGTGTGTGTGTGTGTGTGTGTGTGTGTGCCATCTCTTATTTTCACTGCAGGCAAAATGGGGAAACAGAACAGCAAGTTGACCCCTGAAGTGATGGAGGACCTGGTGAAGAGCACAGAGTTTAATGAACACGAGCTGAAGCAGTGGTACAAGGGATTCCTGAAGGACTGTCCCACCGGCAGACTCAACCTGGATGAGTTCCAGCAGCTTTATGTCAAGGTGAAGCTCCGCAGACTCACTTTCAGGCTGGCGTTAGACTTGACGGATCACAGACGCATACTTCAGCACTCACTTCATTCACTCGCCAACCAACACCAACAGAGACAGATTTATGAGCACATCGATCAGACTTTCTTTCACAGAAGTTCAGGAAAGTTAAGCTGCCAAAAGGGTTGAATGTGATATATACTAAAGGAGAGAGATATTACAACTGAGAATAGAGAGTATTAGAGGAGAAACATTTTAATCAACTATTTTACTTTCTTTGTCCTTTTTTTGCTAGTCTTCACTTGACTTCACATGTGAAGTATTGCTTTGTTGACCACCAGAATAGTCATGACTGTGGCTGTGACAATTGCAGATACATATTAATTTATTTAGCCATTTGTTGTTTTTGAAAAGACCAACAACGCATTCTAATCTGGTTTTCTTTACAGCTGATATTAGCAGGGTTGGTCGGGGTCACATGAACACATCATGACTCACCACAAACAGGGAAAACCGCATTTCCATTACAAACCTTGCCAGATTTTTGCAGTCATCCTGCCACCTTCCCATTCGCCCCTCCTGTATCTGGGCAGAAAACCAACAGGGGCAGATATCAGAGGCGCTCAGATGATTATCTTCCCATGCTAATATGTAGCCTCCCGTATCTCATTACCTCTGACAGAGCGCTGCGAATTTATGCCATGATTTATTCATTTTGTCTTATAAAAGAGGGATGAACACATTCATAGAAACAATGATGGTCTTCTAATGAAAGGGAAATGAGAATAAAATAGCAATAAGTGGCTTTAAATAAGACTCAAATTAATATTCACTACTACTAGGAGTTGTGAGTATTACCATATTCATATACAATGAATATAGAAGACTTAAAACCTGGCTGTGACTTGAAAATCAGTTTACTTGACATACATATAGATCATGACACTGTGTGTCCCCATCTCGCAGTGATGCCAACACTTCTCATGGTAGAGAGCGATCTGCGTCATGCAAGAATTGGCATTAATCTTTTATTAGCGGTGCCAGGAAATGCCTCATAACCAGAGGGGGCTGCCTTACATAAGGCACACTCGGGGCACTGGGGGTCATTGGTGCACCCTTTCTAAATGCCATGGAAGCCACACATCAGCGGTGACCAGAAAAGATAAAGAAATATGTCTTTTTAAAAAAAAAAAATACGTTGAAGGACAACTGCCTTGATATTAAAAAAAAAAAAAATCTGAACAAAGCGCCTCTGGCCCCTTGAGGAATTATATTTTCAATTTGATCCTATAGTCCCAATAAAACCTACAGAAAAGAATCAAAATCCTTATAAAATGGAAAACAAAGAAACAAACTTGACTCCTGGGAAATTAGAGCATTAACAGCTCAGATAGAGGGATACAGATTCAAACGAGATACGAAGGAATATCTCCTGCAATCTCTTTACAGCACAATATGACGGTGTTCAAGCTACAGTGGCAGCTGCACACAGGGGACGACACCGCTCACATCCACGGGGTCTTGTCGGCCTCTGGGTAAATCCTATTATTGGTGCATCCTATTGTGTTTCTTAGCAACAGTGTATCAGTGATAGGGCTTTATTTAAATCCAGGGGGCTGATAAGTGGTAAAAATTGTCCGCCATGACCTCACATTAACGGGACAGATTGTTCCTGTGAAGAGTGAATGTGTGTGTGTGTGTGCGGTAGGGGCCTCATATGTTTAGTAGGAGGGTGAAGGTGATATAAGTGTGAGTGTTTGCGTTGGTTGAAAGCGAGAAACAGAGAAGGGAGATGTAAGAGCCAAAGAATGTATACATTATTTAATAGTCATCGGTTACAATAGAATCCCACAAAAAATGTATAGGATTTGTTGAGTGAGAATATACGTGCGCACAGAGCTGTATTCCTACTATGCATGCATGCATGAGATCCAGTTTATATCTGTGAACCATCTATTCCCCACTATTGCACAGATCTGCACCTGTGACCGTTACCCAGCAGCCCTCTCTGCCAGGCCGCTAAACGCAGTGTTAGCTGCTGTCTGGGTTAGTCATGGAGACATTGTTCTCTTGGTTTTAGTTGGGTTTTCTTGCACCTTTTCTCTGTCCGTCTGTGCTCAGTCTCTCGCTATTTTAGTCTCAAGAGCCTTTGTGAAGGTAATCATCATCGTTTTTGGTTGTGAAAAGGGAGAGGCATCAAAGAACAGGAAAAGAGGGTGGAAACAGAAGTGTAACACGCCGGCTGGAAATGATCAGTGCTCGAGGACAGTCTGTGATATTCTAATTTGATGCTGTGTTGTAGCTCCCTGCTTGTGTTCTGTAACCGTAGTGTCGCTCCTTCAATAGAAAAGAACTCGATACAAAAAATACAGAAGTTTAGTAAAAAAACAAACAAATGAAATAGAAGGCAAGAGGAGGACGAAGTAAACATTTCTGAAAAGTGTAAATATAAACAGGAAATAGACTAGTTTGCAGGGATTGTGGGGACGTACCGAGAATGACAGTGATTAAGAAAGTCAGTCTTGAGCGTCATTGCAGCTGGAGACGTGCAGTAATAGTTGGAAGCGTGGCAAGGACAAGGATGAGCTTAGATAACGTTAATGCTCTTCTGTTTCATAAGAGCGGCGAGCCAATGTTATGCAGGGGAGTGTCGTGGCGAGCATGCTTTTTAAGAACCAGGTGCGTAGTGACATCATCATTCCAACCACCAGATGCTTTTACTAAAGAGAAGCCGCAGTTCCATCTATGTGTTCAATAATTTAGTGTGGCCCTGGAAGGATGTTGTAAAAAGTGCCATGGCCCTAGAAAAGAAATGGCTTTCACAGGAATATCCACCAAAGTGTCGACGCCCTGTCTGTCTCCGGCTTCCCTCAGAGGACCCTCGCTGTTCGTAAATCCTCGTAAGGCTGTCCAGAATCATTAAAACCACCTGCTGGGGGTTTTCTCTCCCCAGTGGATTTACACTTTTAGTGGTGTTGCCGATGCCAGACAGTCGCATAAAAATGGAAAAGTGGCTTCTGTGACAATTCGCAGTCAAGCTTCTTGCATCGCACCGAGTGTGAAATTTCTCATCCCTGACACGCCAACCGCAGTGGGAGCCATTTGTAACAGGATAACGACACTCCCTGAAACGTTAAGGTGATAGATTTTGTCACTGGATGTTTCTTTCAGTCTTGAGGCATGCAGAGACGGCAGATAAACATGGACAGGACCAGTGGATGTCTACAGCCACAACAGCACCCTGTTGGACTTGTGTTTGCGTGTCTTCACTGTATATTTGTATATGCTGGTTGACAGTAATGTGAAATGGACATCAATACTGTTGGTATCCTGCCAGTGGTTCCCTTGTTGTTGTGATGAGGTAGCATTTAACGTCAGCGTAATGGACATCATCATGGTTTCCGAAGCACACAGTTACTATGGATGTATAAGGGAGGAGAAAATGTATTTCATACAGCCTTCGAGGTCACACGTTTGTATCGTCATACAAAAGGTTGGAAAATATATGACGCCTAGAAATGAAAAATGTGAACATGTGAACTCCTGGCCTGTAGCTTCAAATAAGATGTGATATAGAGGGGGAGAGAAAAGGACCTTGGTGTAGATTGGAAGCATTGTTGTGTCGCTGGCCCACGCATGCACACACACACACACACAGTTGCTGACCTGAATATAGATGTATGGATGGATTCCGCTCTGTTGCATCTTGCTCGCAAAGCCTCAAGGATTTTACTGTTGACTGGAGAGTGTGTGTGCAGCAGTGACCATTCAGCAGCTCCCGCTGTGAGATTCACTTTGGCTTCTCTTAGCAGACAGATAGACAGACAGACAGACAGACAGACAGGTCCCGGGGTTCAATAATAGTGAGGTAAAAGGAGCGACAGAGACCCACTGACATCATCTGGCCAACAGCCTGTTATTGTGAGGAGCCTGATCACAGGGGACAGAAGAGACACAGTGACAGAGTGATGTGTAAAATTATCTTTAAGAGCCTGTCATTTTTCCCCAGAGGAGTTTTTTTTATAATGGTTTTGCAATATTGTAGATAGAAAAGCATCTGATCCCACAAATACCTGATCTGCTCTTAATTCCTACTGTTGATGGAAACAATCCTCAGATTTTCCATTTAACAAGAAGATTCTGTATTTACACTGTACACAGCACCTGTGATAAGCTACAATCAGTAGTAGTGGCCGGCCCTTGCTACTGACTTAAACAGATTACTGATCTGAAGTTATTTAATTAAAGATAATCAACCAATCAGTGCCTCTCTTAACACTGGACTGGCACCTGGGACCTATGATGCCCTAACGACGTTGTCACTATATGCCGCTTTCTTCCTCTTTTCATTTTCCCTTTTGATGCATCACTCCTCTCTATCGTCTTCCTCCTTCACCTCCCTCCGTCTTTGTCCAAATGGGCTGGTGCCTAACACTAAAAATAGCGTCCGTCATCTCAGAAGCTCTCATGCCATTCTCCGTTGCTGTCACAACACACAGAGAGCGCTTCACATGATTTAACAAGATAAAACACGAAACGAGCTGCACAAACAAAACACACAAACCATCCTGACTTTGAAGTCAAGAGGAGCCAAGCTCAGAATATTTTAATTGCACATCATGGTAATGGAAAAACAAAGATCGAGTCGGCTTCAGTTTGTTTAGAAAGCTCAGTGGGGCGGGGATCTGACTGTGACTTAGCAGATTGTCATATTCTATGTTCTGTTCTCTCGTCTTCCAGAAGCAGAACATTTGTACAAAGTATCGTGCCCCCCTGAAATGAGCCGTGACAGAGAAAATGGACACAGAAAAACAAACGCACGAATGATTCGATTTACGAAAATGAATTTCCTTTGACCGCTCAGCTGCTCTCTGGCCTCTTCGCAGCATCACCCTCTGGACCTTGAAGTTCTAATTCAATTATTTAGCTGCGGGTCTCACCGCTGCTGCCGAGGTGCGAGAGGAGGGGAGGAGAAGTTGCAGTGGCGCATACAGACGCACGGAGTAAGATAATAACGCATATTCTGGGGGGAAATCATATTCAGATTGAGCTGCGTATAACCATTGGCCTTGTGAAGGCAACAGGCCACAGAGCTATTACTCTCACGGTGCTGTTTTAAATTCCATGGTGCAGTGAGGAGTGGGGGGGGCGACCCTCAACTAGTTAACAAGGGTTTGGGCCACAGCCCACGAGAGAGGCTGGATCCCTGAAGTGTGACCTGTGGCCCTCGTGTAGAGGCTGACAGTCAAGGAGAGAAGCAGTGTGTGTGCTTTCATTCGTGTCGTGTGTGAACAGAAGGACTGAGACAGAGGAATCATTCTATTCATATATTATATTCATAGCTACATTGGCAACAACTGTTAACATCTGGAAATGCTGTTTGGGTAGATGGAGTTGGGTCGGGTCGCCTCGTGTTCGTCACTGAGCGGTGTGTCTTTCCTCTTACCAGCACTGTAAGCTGGTAAGAGCAGGGCTGGAGAGGGACATTATTAGATTAGGTGTCTGGCTTTTCCCTTTCATCCTCTCCTCCCCTCTTTTATTCTTTTACTTTCATGTGAGTTGTCCTTCATTCCCATTCGGTTATCAGCTGTTTCTTCATGGTCCAACCCCCGGAACACATGAACACATGATTGCCATGGAAACAAAACAGAGGAGCCATGACACTCAAAAGCTTAACTATGACAACTATGACACTAACATCACTGCTATAGTGCCTGGTTCAAGTATAAAAAAACGATTTATGTATGGAGCCATTATAATGGGAAATAAGTTTTATTATATATTCCATCGACACTGAAGACTTTCTTTTAGTTAAATATTTCAGGAGTCAATTTCTTCATTTCATATCCGGTGACAGCTGAAGGCCTGCTCATCAGGGTCTGTTTTTAGACGGTCCCATTGTTACGTCCCATTTTCATGAACTTAATACTTCAGAAGTGCCTTAAGGGCATTTCTTTTTTTTAAAATCATCATATATGAAGACTGTAACCAAAATATATTCAGCTCTGAAATCGATTTGGTGGCGATGAGACGATGTGGTCTGAACAGGCCAAGTGTAATTCTATTGGGGACCGTGACTGTGTTTATATTGGGAAATATCCTACAAACCAGTACACAGAGACGCGATAGAGCATCTTATAAATGCACAGTTTGTTCTTTTTTGTGCAAACTCCACCTGCTGTTGCAGATTTGGTGACTTCAGAGACGTTCTGGACACCATTGGCACGAAAAGATGAAACAAGCCCCGCCGCCTTCCCCCCGCTCTTGTGTTTCTGCTGTGGACTGCGTCACCAGCAGCAGAGGGCAGTCCTCTGGTCCACCTGCCAAACCCAGCAGCAAGCCAGCCTCTTCTTCCTGCCCCGCATGGCTGCTTTTGTGTATCTGATCAGCAACCCCGTTGAGAAGGCAGACAAATGGCACTGGTGGAATGTGACAGACATGACATTTTTATTGTGCTGATAAATATCTTTCCTGTTCGCCGACTTCTGTAGCAGAACTGATAAGACATATTGCTTTCTATTAGTCTGACGTATTAACCTGTCATGGTAGCTTCCCCTGCTTATTGTCACCTTTAATGCCAATGGCTCCTCTCTGGGAGCTTTTCACACTCAATAACGCCATCTGCTGTCGAGTGCTAATCGACACTCCTCTTGCTGAGTTGGTGCTGCCAGATGGGTGTTTTGTAACCACTGATAAACCAGGGTCAGGGACCGGTCTGCTGCAAATTCCTCTTAAATCCCAAGCTGTTCAGGAATCTGTGCAGATTCCTGGAAGGAGCCTGCGATCATTCACATGGATGGCGGGGCATCTTGCAGATGGTCGAAGCAAAGATCAGTAAATGTGCTTTTGGTTTTCATGTGCCATCATTTTTTTAAGTGCCACCAGTCTCGTCGTCTCCAACACTCGTAACTACAAGTCGTTACGCCCACTCCATGGTTTATGGTTCTATCAAGGGGCCCCTCTTCCTGAAAGCCTTTTGACTCCATGACAGTGGCCAGGTCTGTAAGATTGCTTCCTCAAGGCAATCATAAAAACCTTGGCCATAAACAAAGGTCACACATGTCAATGGTGTCTGACTCCAGACAGCCGCCACGTTTGTGTCATTGCAGCAACTTTAACTGTGTCGACGGGGGACGACGGCCTGAGCTGTTGTTTTTTTTTCTTATGTAAAGTAATGGTAATCAGATCTGAAGAGAATTTAAAGAGCAGTTTTAATCCAGTCAAACTCACTGACACACTGCCCGCTGTGTCACCCACGATCGATGACGCATGACGCATAATGCCCCCCCTCCATTTAAACTGCTGCTCCACTTTTCCTCTGTCTCCCTAAATGCTGGGACAATGTTTCTCCACCATTTTCAATGTCACTCTTCCCTCCATATTTCATCTTTTCTGCTATGTTGTCTTGTATCATTACCAGCTGTGATAGTGTGGCTGTTATTGTTTTCACCTTGGGCATCACACCCCATCTCTAAAAGCAGCTGGACCTTCAAGAACCTTGTGGTTTTCAGTGTCAAGATTTAGATTTGTGAGTCAATTCATGGCCAGAAGTTGTCTCCCCCTACTCATCAGAGAAATGAATGGGAAGGGCACTTCCATTTACAGTTGACACGATTAACTGAGACAAACTGGCTGTGGCATGGATACGTGGTCTCAAATAAAGTGATGAGGCTGGACACACCCAGACCTTAAATAACCTCACCTCAGAAACTCCTCCCCTGTGCAGACAGGTAAATCCCTCCTCCAACCCCGCCTCACAGAGTGGCCATTGATTCTTTAACATGAAGGCTGGATTACATGCATGTCTTTGTGTAGGCTACACATTTAAAAACTCTGACTTCATTTCATCAATGGAAACCTTGTAGTGTAACAAACTCAAGTCAGGGTGGTTATAAATAATATTTTATGAGAAAGAAGATGATGTGGTGTGTTTGTGCCAGGAGTCATTGTTGGAAAAATAATTAGCACTAATTTAGTTTTGGTGATACTGAAATAACAGCCGGTCAGGGTTGATTAGAAACATGAAAAAAGAACAAACAAATTATTTTTCAGAGCACACGTGTGTGTGTGTGTGGACCCTGGAGGCTTGGTGGATGTAGCATCTACAGCATTGCACTGGCTGAGTCTCTGTAGCAGCCTGGCATGTCACTGAGGGTTTATGTAACAGCACACCCAGGCTCCGTCTCTCTAACGCAGACACACACACACACACGCTCAGTAAATACCCTGGCGGTGGATTATGCATGTTTCCTCTCTCACCCTCTCAAACCCATTGAATTCTGCTCGGTGAAGTAGCATCTTAGCGGTGCTTTGATGAAGCTGTGTAAACAGCCATGTGCAAAGAAAGCCAGTCCCGTCAAGCCAAGGTCCTGCGAGCGTGTTTGTCCAAATAGGCGTGACTGCATCTGACAATGTTAGCGAAGAGATGCATGAAACATAAGGCATTATTTACGCAGCCCTCTGGTGCCACAGTGGTGCGACGGAAACCATACGAATCGAGCCGGAGCCGGAGCCTTGCTTTCGCCTGTATTGCTAACAGGGAAATACAGACCTCGAGTGCTTTGAAGGGCAAATTACAGTCGGAGACTGACCTCTAAACCCGTGCTTGTATACTAGGGAGATGAATAGCCATGGGCAAAGCTGCTACATATTGATAACAACAGAGGCGGTGCAGAGTGTCTTGTAGGACCCTTGAGCAAGGAGATGTGACCTTGTGGGCTTCAGGAAAGCGGAGAGGAAAGATAGGACTATAAATTCTTAGGAGACGTTCACTTCAGATCTACTCTATTAAAATCAGCGAAATTCTGTGCTATGGCCACTTAGCCAGCAAAGGGCAAATGTTTTTTTGGCACTAGACGCGCAGATTATTCTAACATTCAGTCATTGGATAAAACCATATAAATTTGTCAGGGGGAGGGGACCTGACAAAAACAGTGTGTTGTGTTTGTGTGTTTGTGTGTCTGTGTGTGTGCGCTGTCATAGCCGGAGACTGAGACGTATGACAGAGTGGGGTGTCATCGTGGCATTGGTCCAGAGCAGGTATTATGAGACACTGAATGTGTGACTAATCACTCTGGGAGTCTTCGTCTGGGAGACAGAGGGAAAGGTTTGTTTCAGCACAGCTGCAGCTTTTCTGTCTCCTGTTAATGGTCCAAAGTGGTTAAAAAACTCGAACCAAAAAGACATACATATCACTTGTTAAGTGTTTCAGATCAGTTTCAATCGTCAAGGCTTACATTTGCTCATTTCTTGAATATACATTGTGGGTATCCCCAGCAATCCAGTAAGACGCAGCTGCCACACTACTGACTGTGCACGAAGTAAATAAATCTTTATTGCATTTAAATCCGAACCCTTGTGAGCTCGTCACTGGAAGCTTTTTAAGCTGCAAGATGTCCGTACAGCTTAACTGTTATCTGAGGAACTGGCAGCACACGCCAGCCAACTACACACAAATCTTGACCCGCCGCTTGTAACAGACGAGCGTCTCATTTGAGGTTTCCTGAATCGCTGCTTGAAGCCGCGTCACAGTGTTTTTAGCCGTAATATTCATCCACTCGGCCACTGTTCAGTTAAGTGTGAAATGGCCTTCATTAAAGTGTGACTCGTTAAGCGTGTCCTTCTATCTCACACTCTTCCTCTCACTCCCTGTCTTGCTGTCTTTCGTTTCTTGTTTTTCTGTCCTCTTTTTAAATTTTTTTTTCTCCCCCCTCCCCCTCCTCCAGCTCGTGGATCAGTACCAGGTGCCAGCTTGCAGGCCGATTATGAAAGCTTTAATGTTCCATTTACAGCAGCATGTTTTTCGGGTTGTGTGTGTGGATGTTGGGGATACTGACACACACACACACGAACGCAGCAACATTAGCTTCTACTCCGCCAGCTGTGCCCGGCCGCCTGGCTCCACCATGAGCGTCCCAGAAACGATCTGGCGCTGATCCTGCTCTTTGATGGCCGAGTCCAAACAGCCGTATCAAACAGCCGCAACAGAAGACAGCGGCCATATCAGAGGAGGCATACGACTTGATGGCAGTGTAAATGAGCTAATATCTGTAGCTGTGAAGGAGAGGAAACAGAAGCTTCACGTCCCGCCTGGGTCAGATCAGCTGTTGAATGGTAACCGCGTGCCCTCCAGTGAAGGTTTCCTTATTCCTCCTCTGTGGTTGATGCCCGTTTCCATCGACTTCTGATGACATCTGATGATGCGTTTACATGCGACAGATGGGAAAGAAGCAGCGAAACTCAGAAGGGGACATTTCACAGTCCCATTACCCTGCCCTTCTTTCTTTCTTGCTCTCTTTCCTGCTCCTCTCTGTTTTTACAACGGTGTTTCACCACTTGCTGTAGCTTTCTCTGTAGCCTTCCTCCTCTTAAACATCTCACCCACATAGCTTCCCTGACACTTTCCCTTCTTCCTTCCACCCCTCCACTCTTCCATCCCACGCTGTCTCGTCCACCCCCCCGCCCCCCGCCCAGGCAGATGAGCCGAGGCAGGGCCATACGGGGGCAGGCGCCAGCGCTCACGGGAAGGAATCCACAGTGCATTCATGCACAAAGCGCCAAGGCAGCATCCTGTTCATCCGGGCGGATTCGCACCAGCCCCCCTGGTTTGGCTTCTCCGGAGCAGAAGGGGAGATCAGGACTGGCATCGGGAGGAAGTGTGCGCCACTGCTGTCACGCTCCCGTTTAAACTTTGTCATTTGTGTTTTGGTCAGCTGTTCCATCTTCCTGTTTTCATTCGTCTTCCTTCTAATCTGTTTGCATCCCTCCGTTCCTATTAGGCATCTCGGTCTTGACTTCCCTGCTTTCGTGACTTGGGACTCGTGTGCTTGTTGGAGGATGTGAGGCAGTGGAGAGCCTGTCTGCTCTGCACATGGACAAGAACCCGATGTAACAGCCCTGTAGCCTAAAACAAATCTGCACGTGCCTCTGATTGTTTGGGAGCGTGGCAGATGTTTTAAAAATGCGTTGGCCTCGTTTTAAAGTTAAAGCTGCCGTCATTTACATTTTCTAAATAATATTGGAACGATATTCCAAACAAAGCCAAATAGGCAGCATGAATTTCCAGAGCATCTGGTCCGTTTTAAGTGGATCAGAAGCAAAAGTGCTTAAAATAAACGACAACATGTCCCTTCAAATCATAACTGAGGATATCAGCTCCTGTTTGCTCCATTTCCTTGATGAAGTTCAGCTTAGATACCCCATCGGCTCTGAGAGTTTTTATCAGGGAGGTCAAGCGAAAGGTCACATTTAATGAATCACTCGGCTTCTCGCCGCCGCCCACAGGGTTCATCGTCTACAGTGGATGATGAGCCGAGCGGGGTCGTCAGCGTCATCACCAGAGCTACTGCGCTGACCTTTGACCTTCTGTGCATGTAGCTCTGGGATGAACGCAGCAGAGCTTTAAATTTGAGGTGCTAAGCTCGTCCATAGCAGTGCACAGTCGACTGTGGGCAGAAACATATATGTTCTGAAACGATCCACAGGATCCATTCAAACCCACAGTGATAAACCAGGAACATTTTGGGGTTGTGCGGAATCACAGCGGGCATTGTTCGGTGAAGCTGTGCGAGCGACACGCGGTGCCTGTGTCTGGAGGATTCATATTTAAGTCACGTGTCAGGACACATTCAGTGTGTGAAAGTTTCTACACCGGCTGCAGGCGCTGCTTTGTGGCACAACCCTGACCTTCCTGTGGAAGGGCCTCTGGGAAAACACCGCTTCCCCTTCAGGGATCAATAAAGAGCACAGTGTAACTGCTGTTGCCTGTTTTAGAATTTCATAAGCATCTCTGAGGAGAGGCCGCAGGGGGGTGGAAGTGACAGGTTATCTCAGGGTGACCAACTATGGGTCAGATTTGCAAGACACTTTGTTTTAAGCCGCTCGACATTATGGGTGGTCACATAAGCTCTCACGAGCACTGGAGGAGCACATTACAGTTAAGTAGTGCAGGTAGTGGACGCCCATCTGCATTTTCAATGTAGCTCTGTCTTTGTTGTGTTTTCATCACCATATTGTAAAATCTGATAATGGCTGCACTCAGCTGATCACAAGGTGCGTGATGGTTTTAGATTTGAAATGCAAATAAGGATTATTTGTGCCCACACAAAACTGATATTCCCTTTTTGTTTTTTATGTCTCTACTCAACGGCTGTCTGTCTGTCCTTCTGTTCCATTCTTCGCCTTCAAATTTGATACAAATGTTCAGTTGGACTCAGGCAGGAACAAATTGGACTGTGGCGTGTTGCCCTGTGAAAGCAACATCTCTGGAAAAATCTCTGGAAAATCAATCCAAATAGTTCCCTTGGACTCAGGGAGGAAGGGATTATTTTTTGGATGTAAGGTCCATCTCATACTGACCAAGCAGAACCTGTTTACCTCTTAAGGACGCTTTGAGAGGGCCCTTTCAAACGGATTGTCTACCTTTAGGTGGACTCTTCAGATTTTAAACAGTTGGTCTCCAAAATGAATTGTTTAACTTTTCAGGTCGAGGAGATGGGTCGCACAAAAAATGTGTATAAACTGAAACTGCACGGTTTGAATCACGCTTATTAAAGAGGCAGTTTAGAGGCATCTGCTCACAAACAACTGGAAATTCTGAAAAAATATAACATTTATAACATTTTGACACACTTGGGTACAAAAACGATCCTGTGAACTTAACAATCCGTCCCTGCTTATTTATCTCTCTTCAGTTCTTCCCTTACGGCGACGCCTCTAAATTCGCCCAGCACGCTTTCAGGACCTTCGACAAGAATGGCGACGGCACCATCGACTTCAGAGAGTTCATCTGTGCGCTGTCCATCACATCACGAGGCAGCTTCGAGCAGAAACTCAACTGGGCCTTCAACATGTACGACCTGGACGGAGACGGCAAGATCACACGCGTGGAGATGCTGGAGATCATCGAGGTAAAACGCCAAAAAAATACTGCTCTAAATAAGCTGTACCCAAAATACTGTCTCTGTGAGGGAGAGCACTAAATTGGATTCATAAGTTTTTTAATGTTTTCAGTTTGTAGTAAAAATCGATAAACTTCAGTGAAAAGCATCAATTATTTATTGTGGTACTATTTTAAGTACGAATCGGTGACAGTTACACATTTATTGACCAGAGCTTGTAATTTATATCACGCTGTATTACGTTGCACACCGTGCTGAGTCACAAAGATGTGATGCTTTTTGTGTTTTCAGTTAAAGGTTATACAGCTGAAGTCTGAGCCTGCAGGGGCCGACAGGATGCTAATTATTCATAAGCACAAATTATATTAAACAAGAGGCAGAAGTGCACGATTAGAACAGACTATTCCTGAACGATCACGCCGCTCGGGGTAACTCAGAAACCTGCTCCGTGTTCCTGACTGCGGGTTCATCCCAGGTCACCGCTTTCCTCATGTGATCCCAATCCAGGTCAGACAGAGAGAGAAATGACTTTGTCTTCCATGTCTACAGATTCATATTGATATATTTCAATATCACTGGTAGAAAATGATTTAAGTGCTGCCTTGGCAGACAGAATATTTTTTATATTTTATTTCTGTTCTTTAGCTTTAAACCAATCTTTCTTTTGTGTTTGTTCTGATTCAGTGTTATTGTTACAGACCTAGTAGTTGCTGTAGTTGCTGTGCACTGATGTAAACAGTACATTGCACGTGAACTCGTAAGAGAGGTAGCACCACAGACTGACAAATGTTTCAGCTGAGCCGATGTCTTGTTCCTCACATATACTTCCTTTTAGAAATTCCTCTGTCCTCTTCCTCCCCCTGCAGGCGATCTACAAGATGGTGGGCACAGTGATCATGATGAAAATGAACGAGGACGGCCTGACGCCCGAGCAGAGGGTGGACAAGATCTTCTCCAAGATGGATAAGAACAACGACGACCAGATCTCACTGGAGGAATTCAAAGAGGCGGCCAAGAGCGACCCGTCCATCGTACTACTGCTGCAGTGCGACCTTCAGAAATAGGCTGTGAGGGGCGAGCGGGCGCGCTCCGCCATCCGCCACGGACTGCACAGAAAGAATTTCATGTTCCATTCAGTTTGCAGCTATTTCCACTGAAAAAAAAATTATATGCTTGGACTACCTTTCAATGGATCTGCTTCTTGTGTTTGAAACACTCGTGTGCATGAGAATGTTATTTGCTATAAAAAGATCTACACACACCACATACAAGAGTGTGCGGGGTGAAAGAGTGCGGGATGCACACAGACGGATACACACACACACACACACACAGACACACACACACTCTAACAACACATTAACACCCGCACAAATAATAAATATATAGATATATAAATATGAATATATATTTAAGTTATTTAAAGATCAACTGCCAAAATGTGAAGTGTGCAAAGTATTTTCCATACAGTTTCATTTTACTGGAGCTTGCGCATCAGCGATGTGCTTCGTCTGAATTTACCGCTACTCTATTTATTGTTCCGAGTTTACTGACGCTAGCTGTACGTGTTTCATAATACCGAGTAACGTCAACCGATCCAAATTCCTATGATAATGTATCCGCCTCCAATGAGACAACACTCTATCCACGGTCTCTGATATTAGCTCTAGGGGACATGGATTAACGTTCGTCCGACTTTTCCTTCGAAAAACATGCTTGTGCTGTCGGTGAGAAAAAAAAAGAAGAAAAAAAAATGTAACTGTAGTTAATTTGCATGCCTTTAGGTTCTGCCTTAAAAAAAAAAAGCTCCTCATTCTGCATCCTGTAATCGAAGACAGAAAGCCTTATCAAAGCAGCGCGGCAACACTTGGGGAGTGTTAACGACGTTTCACCGAAAAGGGGGGTTAAAAAAAAAAAAGAGCAAGTATCGTCATATGGGATGTAACTCTTGTGATCTGTCGAGACGTTGTTTTGCTTTAACTGTGGGAGCATGTTCCCTTGTAGATCTAGGTGTGGTATATGTTGCTAAGAAATGAACCCCTGCCCCCGTGTTTAAACACACACGGCCATTGCGAAATTAGGAGACATCGATTGTGGAGGAATCAGTTAACAGAGACGAAACCAAATTTTCTCAAACGGAGCAAACGTGATGCATCAGACTGGAGGCTCGGGAGATCAAACATTGAAATCCCAATTCCCTGGAGAGCGACTGGAGCTTCTGTTAGAGCCGGAGTCGCATCGAATTGGAAAGAATTTAAAAGTGTCCATCTGTAGTCGGAGAGCATTGTTATCAAACTTAGTCACATGTTGCCATCACACCCACTTTATTTCCTTTTGTTCCGATGAGCCCGCAGGTTGCATATCAACGTGATGAGTCTTCTCTGAGCAGCCCGTCGTTCCACCTCTATTGTTTCCTCTTTTTTTCAGTGGAAGTAAATGAAAGTAGTGAGAGGAGCAGTGAATGGCGTTTCATTAGAATACACCGTAGCTACTAGAGGACAGCCCTTACTGTAAAGCCATGTGTTAAGTAGGTTGAACTATCCGCCCCCCCGCCGACCCTTCTTCAAGTATTTCTCTCAATCAGTCGACCTTTTTGTACTTTTTTACTCCTGTCGCTCACACGTGGTACATGAACTGACGGAGGCCTAATGTAGGGAAGTTCAGTGAGGAGTGGAACCTCCTTAGGAAGGATTCAGAAATGACCTCTGACCCCCCCACCCACACACTCTCTCTCTCCAACCCTGCATTTTGCAGCCAGTGTTCTAAGAGCTAAAGAAGATATGAAGTGTCATCATAAGACAGTGTTGCAATAAAGCCCCCAGCAGACCCCCCCCCCCCTTCCATCGTCTTCTCTCAGCAGTGTGGCTTGTCTCCTGTCAACTTTGTATTCTGAACTTCTTTACATGAGCGTCTTTGGCAAAACACAACGTTTCTAATTCCAAAACCTGCAGTTACCACTGTTGCTGTCAAGATACCAAATGTAAGCGAAGGCAACCGTGTACAAGGATTCTTTTGTAGCATGTATTGTGTCCCTGACGACATGGCTGCACTACTCCCTGTGTTGTGATTTACTCTAATAAAAGGAACTCTATGGGCTCTGGTCTGGTCTGGTGACTCAGCAAAACCGCGTCACATGTAGCCAGTAGGAAACCACGATGCTATGAAGCACTGACAACATTTTGGAAATCTGGAATAACCAAGTTAAAGAAATACAATGAGATAATAGTTCTTCATTCTATCACCTCATCAGGTCCCACTTATTACGTCGTTTCCCAAATAAAAAAATCACAGACCATTTTTCACACTATTAAAATGTAGCTGTTTTAAGTGCATCACTTTTCCAACCACATCTTCATGATAGCCTTTTTTCTGCTTGGCTTTGCTGATGACTTTCCGTGCAGTCTCTATGGCAACATGCGACTTGAAGTAAGGTCAGTGGAGATCTTCACAGTCAGCTGGGATGTGGATTTTACACTATAACTATAAATATAGATATAAAACCAAGAGTTAAGCTGTAGTAGTATTTTATTAAAGTACCTATGCTGCACTTTAGCCCTCTATAACAAGTAAACGAGAACATCGATTAAACTAATTCCACCTTCAGCTATGGCTCTAAAACTGCTCCTTATCATCATATAAATCATGATTTATATGATAAAAGTCCAACTATCACTCTACATGATAAGTACGTTTGGATTGTGGCTCAAACAGATCCCGATTCTAAAATGAATCTTGTTTCACAGAGCAGAAGAAAGATTGTTGATTCTCTGGCATGAATATTTTCCCACTCTCTCATCAGATAAAAGAACCCTGAGGGGATGTCCCTGCTCAGGTTTTATTTTCTAAATCAGTGGTATAAATGCGTCCACCATATTTGCATGTGGGAGCACAATCAGTTTGTTTTTCAGGCAGGTTTAAGACGACTAAAGCATTTAGAGGTAGAAAGTTTATTTTAAAAGCAAAGACATTTAACAACAGAGAACACTTGAGAAAGCCTGTGATGTTTACTCCTCACTCTGGTAAGAAAAACTCCAGAAAGCCCAGGGTTCATGCGGAGGCTTGTGTCCTCACACGAACACCCTGAAAACTCCAGACTAAAGTCCCAGAGACAGCAACATCACACGCTGCTTAAAGCTTCAGGCAAACTTAAAACATTGGTTGGCTGTCTTACCACTGCGTGAATGTAAGATATGCTTGTCTATTGATCTAACAGGGTTCATTCAGAGGGTAGTGCTTCCACTACATTACAGCTACAGTGAGAGCGAGGAGAGACGAAAGCTTTTAGCAAAGGAACATTTATTTTACAGAAACCTTACACTTCACATCATCATATCTGATCAAACTCAGCTGTATACAGCTTTAAAATACGTTCAAAGAAAAAGAAACCTTAAAAAATTTAAATGAAGAACAAGCCGCCCCAGGAAAATAATTAGTCCTGACCCTGACCTGAATCCTGGTCAAACATGTTAGATACTGAAGAGTCTGTTGATTGCTTTGACAGTCAAATCTAAACTTATAAAGTTATACAAATCAAAGTGACAGCTGAATTGTGAGAAACAACATCGTTTGTGACTGGATTACAACTCGGAGCCCTGACACAATACACGTTTGTGAGGAAAAGAAACAAGATGTGGGAATTTTCTGGATACTGGGAAGAGGACAGGGACATTCTAAAGAATGCTACTTTGGAGGGTCTGTGTTGATGCCGTATTTCTCTTTTAGAAGCTTCAACTGCTCCTCTTTCTTCTTTGTGTCCATCTTCTGGAAAGCCTGGAAAGAGTTGGGAGAAACCATAAGAACATTTTCTTTTTTTTAACACTTCCATTATACATTTCAAATATAATAACTGTGTCAGATATTTCCAAAACAATATTGTGATGTGATCTGACTGTATCCACAGATCAGACACTGTTAGGCTCATACATACTCTGTTTGCATTGTAGTAGAGAACCACCAGGTAACGGTTACAGACGTTGAAGCCAGACAGATGGTCACAGGCGTTCTTGGCGTCAAAGATGTCTTCATACACCACATAGGCTGTTCCTCTTGATTCAGGCGTATTCCCACTGAGCAGAAGGAGCAAACAACATACACAAGAAGTGTTTTAGCATACTGATCTTAATTTTGGGAGCCTATGATATAAATATCATTCTTTTCAACATCATTTATTCTGTAAAACATTTTATAATGTGCCTGTGATTTTAATAAACCAGCGCCAATGACTGTGAACCTAAGGATTTCTTTGAGTCAAGCTTAGACACTCATATATTACGACGCAGACCAGATCTGGTCCACAGATTATAAGAACTTACGTTCGAATTTGCCGTATGGGTCCATATTTCCCAAAGATATCGTACATTTCCTCAGCTGTGATCTTGTAAGGAAGGTTCCTGATGTACAGGATTCTGTTCACCTCAGGAGGCAATCGGATCTGCAGGAAATTAAAATTCATGTTAGACAAGGTAATTCATGCCACTTCAATCACAAACATGTATGGATTTTCAATCAGACGTGATGATAACTTCTAAGAGCAGATGTAAACACAAGATAGGCTTCGATCAACCTAAGTTCCTCTGTTTATATGCGCGGACGTGTGGTAACATTTTTAAACAAAGCTACGGGTCACATTTAGTCCACATCAACGCATCCCAGTGTAGAGTATTACATATTAACACCACTGCCAATTTAAATTCTACCCAACAGATACGATTTAAATAGCCCATGTGGTTGTTTAGTTTGTTAGCATGCTAACTGGATATGCTAATGCTAGCTCTTAGCCGAAGCACTGTCAGTCCATCAGCTTTTTCCATCACAGAACAAACCAGCTCGGCTGGCTTTCACTTACATTGGCGCGTTTCGCTGCTTGCATAGCCATGGTGAGATACTGAAGAGTTGATCAACAGACCGAACAACGAACAAACGCTTCTCTGATTCTCCCCTGCGAACGTCAAAATGGGGGAACTTGGATCCGTCGCCGAACTGTGACGCACTTCCTGCTTCCGACTGCGCCAACGAACACAAATGAAGCACTGGGCTGCCACCTAGTGGGGAAATGCAGACATACAGAGGAGGCCACTTCCTCAGGCGACAGCTCTTCACACAATTAAAAGTTTGATATATGATCCCTCACTAACAAACGACGGGTATTAGGGACACATCGAGAAAAAATGTACAAGATCAAAGTCATAATATCAAAGTCATATTATTTCGAGAATAATGCCGCACACTTACATTTACGAGAGCAAAATATAATTATAGTCATAACATAGTCATAGGAGATCTGACAGAGAGAGAGCTGAATGATAATGATAAAGTAAAATAAAGTAGATGGCCGAAATGAACTGGATGCCAGCCGTCAATCAAACCAACAGAACAGAACAAAGTCATAATTTTACGACAATAACGTCATAATATTCTTACATGTTGTTTTTAGAAGAGAGTTGTTAAAATGAGGGCTGTGGAGCATTTCGTGCATTTCGTACTTCAGAATTGGTTTCACCAACAAGGAGGCACTGAATGCTTTTGTCAGGTTAGAATATTATGACTTTAGTTTTCATATTACCCCATACTGAATTATTTCACCCCAAGACAATTTATATTGGCATTTCATATTTCTGTTGAGTGCAATAAATATAACAATATAACAAGCACAACATCGGGTCGCATTTGGCTTCTTGTTATTGTGTGTTTATAGTGTTGTTTAAAGCTACTGGTCTGTCTTCACTAACATCTGAAGGTTTGTGTTTATGGTGTGTGAAAGAAAGTAAAGTGACGAATCTGCGGCGCTGCGTTCTCACTCGTGTCAGGGGACAACAGCGCCACTTCCGGCTGCACGAGGAAAAGGAAAAAGCCGTTGAGTGATGGCTGCACGCGCTTCGTTTCTGGTTAGCTTACGTTATCCGCTAACTCCACACTAACCAAAATATTATCTAACTACGGGTTGCGGTGGAATTCATTTTTGTATTTCATTTCTATGCTTTCGGAGGCAGTCGAGCGGTTTATCTGACACATGGGAACAACCCCCTGGAGGAGGACTGAAGTTCGCGCGGCGGATGTGAACAGTTCAGGCGGTCGAGGTGAGGTCAGTGCGGGCTAAAGTTGAACCGGTGACGGGGGACATTTGGCGTCTCCACCGCCATCACCGCAAGGTTTGAGGACACTCCCGGGAGCAGCGGGACCTAAAACGAGGTGAGTTACTGTGCTTCACCGTCGGGTCATGTGTGAACCGCGGGGCGGTCATCATGCTAATCCGCCCGCTCACGCAGCACCTGTGGCCATTTTATGACAAGATGCTAATGGGTGCGGTTCCGTGAGAAGCTAACGCTTAGCAGCTGTTAATGAGTAATGAGTAGTAAGCTAACATTGACTGGAAATAAACGATAGAGTTTGTGAAGTGAAGGGAGCATGGGGCATTAATTTCACTTGTTCATAGTACAAATACGTCCATTTGTGGTCGTCTTTAGCCAACTGTGGCAGATCCGTTACCATGAAGGGGTTTCAGCCATTACACCATTGAAAAGATAACGTTTGTAGTTTGACTTCATTTTATTCTTTGTATCTCACTGCTTTGCCATGTTCCCTGGAAATATCATGTTAGAAATTTTGTTTTCAGGGCCACTAATGATGAAGATGACGTTTTGGGGGCTGTTCTGAGGTTGACGTTGATAGTGGCTGAGCTACATAAAATTAGCATTGGACTGCATTACCATGGCAACAAGTTCATGTGATTTACACTCTGTGTTTGGTACACACATGTGCCTGTGGGTAGCATGGTACATATTATGGATGATCATGTAGACCTGGTCAATGCAATTATTCCTCCAATTCTCATTAACAGCACCACAACAAAGTGGGAGATTTATTGAGATAAATATCAATATTGACAAATGTGAACATTTTTCTTTTCTTTTCAACCACATTGCCTAGCCATATGATCATGTACTTAACACATAAATGGCTTTTTTTTAACTTGTTGGTATTTTGTGTGTACATAATGAAGAGACTGCATTGTATTTCATGTCATGTTCTGCTGAATTTGTAAGCACTATTATTTTTGCATGTTTTCATTTCATAACGATTCATTCATTTGTAATCATTAAGCCATCTCTAAGAACCACATGTTAATTGGAATGGAGACCAGTGCTTTAAGGTTTGTGTTTGTTTTGTGTTTGTGTTTTTCAGCTTTCTCTGCAGTGTTCGTAAGAGTTGACAGATCATGGGTAGCTGGAATTCATGAAACTGCCGAAATGTCAACAACACCTGGACTCCCTGTGCGTGGATCAGATGTAAACATTCTTATTACCAGGGTCCACTTGCACCCACTTTGCTCACTTGTAGAGTTTTGGGGAAAGTTCAGTCAAGAGAGCGCAGTATATTATGAGTTCCTTGCTAAAGACATTCAGTCCCCTGAAAACGCATTTCAAGAGTTTGAAGGAAGTCCTGGTGACCAGTGCTTGGTCCAGACAGATGGGATTTGGAACAGGGCCAGAATCGTCTCTAGAAATGGCTCAAGGTACAGTGTGTTTCTCATTGACAAAGGGCTGACGTCTTGCACCACTACAGGTCAGCTGGCATGGGGTAAGAAGAAGCACTTCCACCTTCCACCTGAAGTGGAATTTTGTGTGTTAGCTAATGTGTTACCACTCTCAACTGAGAGCAAATGGTCTCCAGTGGCTCTTGAGTTTCTGAGATCTCTCTCTGGGATGTCTTTGAAAGCACATGTGCAAGATGTGCTGGTGCCCTACAGAACATTTCTCTTGCACATCCCCTGCATATCCAAACAAATGTATGAGATGGGATTTGCCAAGAAGTTGTCTCCAGATGTGTTCCAGGAGTTTGTGCTCTTGTCACTTAAGTCCAAAACTGCTGTTCAAGTGTCTCCAGGGATTCACCAGGTCTCTATAGGAGCAGGTGTGCAATTGAACATGCAAGATCAGTTTATGGTCCCAGAGCTTCCTGCAGCAACTGTGGAGGCTGTCATAGTCACAGAAGTGTCAAGTCCACAGAGGATTTTTTGCCAGTTGAAGGTCTTCTCACAAGAGCTGAAGAAACTCTCAGAGAAAATCACTAAATTCTTTGAGGGCAGAATGACCAATTGCAACGTGGGTCCAGAAATGATTGGTTTTCCCTGTGCTGCAAGAGGAAATGATGGCACATGGCGTCGCTCTGTTCTTCAACAGGTTTTCCCTGCCAATGGAGTGGTGGAAGTTATGAACGTTGACTATGGAACAAAACAGTTTGTTACAGTGGAGAATGTGGGACCACTGCCTTCAGAATTCTTCAGGATGCCTGTTGTGACTTACATCTGTTCCCTCCATGGAATCGTTGACAAAGGGGATGGATGGACATCCACCCAGATTGACCATCTCAGGAACCTTCTTCTGCACAAGACTGTAATTGCAAAATTTGAGTACCAGAGTATGTCTGAGGGTGTCAACTATGTCACACTGTTTGGTGATGGAAATACAAATATCAACACGCTGTTTGGGTCCAAGGAGCACTGTTTGCTGGAATGTGAGCAAACGCTGGGCAATTATGCTATCCGTAGCCCTGCATACAGCCATGAGCATCAAGCCCAGCAAGAAAGATGTGAAAGAAAGACATCAACGTCTACAAAGGCTGCAGAGGTAAAAGACTGGAAAGGAATAGCAGAGAAGTTACCTTCAGAAGACCTCTCCCTAAACTCTTCACATGTTGCATTTGTTCAGCAGGTCTCAAACCCAGCAGAGTTTTGGATCCAAACACTGAACTATGCGAATGAGCTGGATGAAGTGATGGATCGGATCTGTCATTCAGACACTAAAGATGTGGTGATGAATCCAGTTGTAGGGTTGTACTGTGCTGCCAAAGCTGAAGATGGTGTCTTCTACAGAGCAATTGTGTCTGAAGTCGAGGAGACACTTGTTGAGGTGTTCTTTGTTGATTTTGGAAATACTGAAGTTGTTCAAAAAATCAACATCAGGACCCTTCCTGATGAGTTTAAAAAGCTGCCAAGACTTGCGCTGAAATGCACTCTGGCTGATGTCAGACCCAAAGATGGGAAATGGAGTCCCTGTGCCTCTGAGTATTTCATCAAAGCTGTCACAGATAAGCCGCTAAATGTACACGTGAAAGCAAAATATGATGATGTCTATGTTGTTCAACTAACAGATCCTGAAGCCCAAGGAGAAAAAGACCTCAGTTCACTGATGCGTTCCTACAACCTTACTGAAAAGACTGAGACACAAATATGGCCCAATGTTACTGTACAACCTGCTATTGTGCCTCCAACACCAGACCCACATGACAGACTCGCAGATGTGTATGGAAACAGGGGGATATGTCTCAAGGGACAAAACACTGTCAGCCCTGCCATGAATGAGAGGAGAATTCCTACATTCAAGGAGCACATGTTTCCCATTGGGAGTGTCCTAGATGTCTCTGTGTCTCACCTCAAAGGCCCAAATGATTTCTGGTGTCAGCTTGTGCACAGTGCAGGGCACTTGAAGTTGCTAATGCATGACATACAGGCTCATTATGCACGCACGGAATTTCAGCCTGGTGTTGAATTGGCTTGTGTTGCGCGCCACCCTGACAATCAAATGTGGTACAGAGCCATTGTTATTCACAAACGTGAAAAACCTCTTGTGGATGTGTTGTTTGTTGATTATGGCCAGACAGAAACCGTCTCCCTCTATGACCTGAGGAAAATATGCCCAGAATTTCTAACTTTGCCTGGTCAAGCCTTTCGATGCAGTCTGTTAAACCCCATTGACCCCACAACGGCAATTAATGAGTGGAATCAGGAGGCAACAGCAAGATTCCACAACTTTGTGGAGACCGCTGCAAATGACTTGGTCAATCTAAAGTGCACCATCTATGCTGTCATGTACAGTGACCAGAGGATTGTTTTCAACATGGTGGATCTGGAAACTCCTTTTGAAAGTATCTGTACCACCATTGTCTATCTTGCCAAAAGTGGCCCTCCCAAGAAAGTCTCTGAGCCATCTGTCCGCCTGGACTCATACTACTACTCAACGCACAACATCAAAACCGGCACAGAAGAACAGATCACAGTGACATGTGTGAACAATGTCAATCAGTTCTACTGCCAGCTTGAGAGGAATGCTGATGTGATGGAAGATCTCAAATGCAAGGTTAGCAGTCTTTGTCATCAGCTAGAGGACGTAAAGCTCCCAACAGTCATAAGAACTTTGTGCTTTGCCAAATACACTGATGGACACTGGTACAGGGGTCAAATACTGGCCACAAAGCCTGCAATCAAGGTTCAGTTTGTTGACTATGGTGACACTATTGAGGTGGATAAGTCTGACTTGCTTCCAATACCTTTAGAGGCTAATGCCATCGTGTCTGTGCCAGTGCAAGCAGTTTTGTGTGGTCTGTCAGACGTCCCTACCAATGTTCCAAGTGAGGTGAACAGCTGGTTTGAGACATGTGCAACAGAAGCTAAATTCAAAGCAGTTGTTGTCGCCAGAAAACCCGATGGTAAACTACAGGTAGAACTGTATCAAGGAAACACTCAGATCAATTCAAAGATCAAGAAGAGGTTTCAGATTGTGATGCACACAGAGAAGCATCATGTTTACCAGAAAGCATTTGATGCTTCTGCAAACAATGCCTCAGAACTCTCTGCCCCCAAAACGGCAACTCATATCAGAGAAGAACGTAAATCTGCCAACACAAATCTGCAGTCTGCAACAATGCCTTTGCGCCATGTTGATGAAAGTGGTCAGAGGATCCGAAGTGTTCCAGTACAGCTGTACAAACCACCTCACCAAAGACAGTCATGTGAGACCACACTGAGAAATATCGGAAATGGTAATAAGCCTGCTGGTGCACTCAGAAGAACAGAGCAAAATCTCCCCACTGACACCGACCTGCTGGTCAAATCCAAATCACCTTGTGCCGACTCCCAGATAGGAGGCAATGTTGAAAAACTTCCTAAACTTGCAGACCTGCCCTCAAAATCTATCACACCAGACATGGAAGCCGATGTTTATGTCTCACACTACAACAATCCCCTGAGTTTTCATGTTCAACTCATCAGGGATGAGAATGAAATCTTCTTGATTAGTGAAAAGCTCAATGATTCTGTATCAGTCACAAAAACCAGTAGGATCAAAGATGTACATCCAGGGCATGTTGTTCAAGCAGAGTTTGAGGATGACTCCATGTGGTATCGTGCAGTTGTAAGAGAAATCCGAGACAACACAAAGGCTCTTGTTGAGTTCATTGATTTTGGAAACACAGCAGTGACACAAATGTCCAAGCTGGGCCGACTCCATACGTCCTTCCTGCTGCTACCCCAGTACAGCACACACTGCATGCTCAGCAGTGTTGGAAAAGAGGACATGCTCGATCCTCAAGTGCTGTCATCTGTCAGGGAAACCATAGGTGCTGATGGAGACAAGAAGCTCAAGTGCCGGTTTATCAGGCAGTCAGGATGTGTGTGGGAAGTCAGTCTGGAGGAAAATGGTGTGAATGTCATAAGTAAAGCACACGCGAAGAGTTCAGTCACTGCTTCTGAATTCTGCTTAGAGAACCAAGAAGAGGTTGAAAAAAGCCCCACTCAACCCACAGAGGAACAGCCCCTGAACCCTTGGCCTCTACAATACGGTCAACTAGAGATTTTGGAAGAGCAGCAGTTACAGGGCTACATCGAAACCATACATGATGGTCTTTCCTTTTGGTGTCAATCTGCTGACACAGAAAAACTGGCCAAGATCACATCTGATATCTCAGAAGCTGGGAATGCAGCCGATTACAAACCTGTTGACCTACACACCCTCTCACCTGGCCGCACATGCATTGCTCTCTTCTCAGAAGATCATCTCTGGTACCGTGCGAAGGTCATCGACACTGAGGGAGACAAGCTGTCTGTTCTCTTTGTTGACTATGGAAACAAGTCCCAAGTCAATGTTACAGATGTGAGGGAAATGCCCCCTCATTTACTGGAAGTTCCGCCACAGGCATTTTTGTGTGAACTTGATGGCTTTGATTCTTCTCATGGATCTTGGGACAGTGGCGCAGTAGCTGAGCTTTTCACACTTAGCACAGACCAGTTGTTACAGCTGACTGTCACCAGAGTAACAAGGGATGAAGACAGCATCAAATACTTGGTGCGGATGGAATGTGATGGCCAAGTGATCAATGAGGGGATGAAAAAGTGGTGGAAAGATTCCACAATGGAAAGCAAACAGGATGCAGGTGATCAACGTGACTCAAGTATGAAAGAGACTGTGCACTCTGAGGATCAGATTGATGATCTCAGAAACCAAGAAACAGATCCAGATGTTGCTTGCATTGAGCCCAAGAGGGAGCAAACAGAGGAAATCCTGTTACCTGCAAATTACCTGCAAAGTGATTTGTACTTTAACTGTGATGAGGATGTGCGTGAAACTGACAAAGCCTCTGAACAGGAGGTAGATGCAGTAGCGGATGCTGTTGAACCAAATGGCATAAATTCTCCACTGGATTTTAAACAAGAGGAGACCGTGGATGTTTCTGAGATTCTGGCAGACCTGGAGTCTTCAGCTGCAGATATGAGTACCTTCATCATAGGAAGCAGCTTTTTCTCCATGATCGACTTTGGTAAGCAGCACATTCATTTCTCTTTAGTGTCCCAATATTTAGGAGATGTTAATATAGAAAGACTGTTGTACTTGTCAGATCATATCACAGGGTGCAGCCTGTTAAGTTGTGAGTAATGATTGTATGAAGCTAATAATTTTCCTTATGTTTTTTATAAGATCAAACAAATGACAGAGATGACAGCAAGACTCCTATCCCACGTGACCTTTCTCCTACTAGCCGGTCCACAGTGAAAATGGTAAATTGTGTTTCAGAGATTTGTATATTCTGTATGTGAAGATATTGACTTATTTATTATTTAATTTTTCATCTCAGTAGATTGACTTTTTGAAGTGTAACATATTTTTTTTGTGAAGGTTCCACGTGAAGCTCTTCTCCCCAGGAATAGAATTGCTCAGCCTGAGATGATGGATCTGATTTCTTCAGACTTGGAGCAGATTCAGACCAATTTGCTGCTGCCCTCCCCTCTGATTCCTGCTCAGCTGTTGTGTGGTGAGTGGTTCTGCTTTTGAATGACAGAGAACTATGGAGATTCTGGGAGTGTTGTTCATGGGGAGAGAGGCAACGCTAGCATGCTAGTGTTCTAAAAAAAAAAAAAAAATCTATTGTCCCATACTCACACGTAGTTCACCTTTTAACAACATTAATAGTAAGACTGTCTTATCAAATGGAGTGTGATTTTTTTTTTCTTTCTTTCCTGTTTTCACAGTTGCTCCCACAGAGCAGGAAATTGTAGCTGGAGGTGATGTGATAGAGGTTCCATGCGCTCTTCCAGGTTTTGAGGTAATACGGCAATTCGGTTCTCGTATGAAGGTTTACCAACACTATTTATGGGTAAATAAACAACAGGACCGATCTGATCTGTTTCAGGTTGACTTGATTGAAGACAAGACCTCACCTCCTCAGGAGAAAAAAATCTATTGTCCCATACTCACACGTAGTTCACCTTTTAACAACATTAATAGTAAGACTGTCTTATCAAATGGAGTGTGATTTTTTTTTTTTCTTTCTTTCCTGTTTTCACAGTTGCTCCCACAGAGCAGGAAATTGTAGCTGGAGGTGATGTGATAGAGGTTCCATGCGCTCTTCCAGGTTTTGAGGTAATACGGCAATTCGGTTCTCGTATGAAGGTTTACCAACACTATTTATGGGTAAATAAACAACAGGACCGATCTGATCTGTTTCAGGTTGACTTGATTGAAGACAAGACCTCACCTCCTCAGGAGGATACAGATTCAGGTTTGCTGCCATCATACCAGTCTTTAAATTAGTTTTGCTGACACATTCAGGCTTTTTCTAATAATCAATGGATCATGGTGGAGAAGTTAATATTTTTACTATAAGGCCGTCTCTGAATTCAATACATACAGTCCAGAAGCACATTAGGCTGCCTGAAGTAGTTAGACTCGTGATCCAGCAGAGGGCACTCCCTGTCAGTTTGACCTTTTGTGCACCTGATAATCAGTAAAAGAAGTTAACGTTTGGCCATGAAAATAGAGGATTTTAAAGAGGGATGAGATGGAACAGATACTTAAGTATGGATTGTGTCAGATTTGTTCCTTTCCACTGCAGATCCACATGAACAAAGTGATGATGACAAACTCACAGGGGAAATGGAAGAGGGTGTTGTCAGCATGAATGAAAAGAGCGTGCTGAAATGTGTCCCTGTGAGTTTCCACTGAGTGTTTGCATCTGGTTTGTCTTTTAGGACCTCAGTGAATTTAATTTTTGACTTGCTTTACATGTGACATTTTATATGAAAAAATTAACTGTAAACTTCAATAATGTTTTCATTGATGGATGTTTTTTTTTTTTTCATTTTGATTTTCCAAAGTTTCCCCAGGAGCACATCAGCTCTGATGTGAAAGATGATCTGCAAACAACTATGGCTAAAGAATCGAATGAGGTATAAAATACTGCTGTTATGTATATTTATCATTAAGTACTGTCTGTAGAGGATCCTCACTGAGCTCTTTATTTGGAACGACAGCCTGCTGTTACATAATGCAGGTTGATGGATGGATGGCTTCATTCTGTTAACTCCAGATTCTGTTCCCATCTTCTTCCACCTCGACAAAAATCCAGATTCATCAGGCCAGACTACCTTTTCTAGTCCTCAATGGTCCAGTTTTGGACAATCACTGCAGCTTCCGATTTCAGTTTTTGGCTGACAGAGAATTTCTGCTCTCTGACCATTCTCCTTTGACCTCTCTCTTTAGCAAGGTGTTTCCAGCCACAGGACTGCTGCTCAATGGAGGTTTTTGTTTTTCAGCACCATTCTGAGTAAAATCTCTAGAAACTGTTTTGTGGTAGAAAATCTGGGGAGATCAGCAATTTGAGAAATACTCGAAACTGCCTGATAAACTCCAAGGATCAGGCTGTGGTCAGAGTCATGAGATCTGTTTTCCTCCATTCTGATGAGGACAATGAACACACTGCCACATGATTGCTTGATTCAGTAATTAAAGGAATGAGCAGCTGTTTACGTGATCTTTATAAAATGCTCAGTGAATGTGTGTAAATATTTGGTTTATGTTTACTTTAATGCACAGTTCTGATTATGAATAGAACATTATTTTTCAATTTAAGTTGTCTTGAATTGTATTTCGTGTCATTAAAATTGGGTTATTTTTTTTTTTAAATTCTAGGTTGAGCGTGAATCACTTGGTGAGTCATTACTAAGAACCATTAAACAATATATATACGGTTGGTTTAATTTATACTGTAGGCCTAGGCCACAAGGTAAACCTGCTGTGAGTCAGTTAGAACTGAAGAAACCTGAGACATGGCTGTATAATTCTGTATAACTCTTGCTTATACAGAGAATGACCTCCCTCAGGTTATGATAATCAGGAAATGATTGTTGTATTAATATCCTAACATAGGGGTCCATGTAAACATGTCTGGTGTCATACAGTGAATTATTGTGATTTCCTGTTCAGGAGCTCCCTCCGTGCATGAAATAGCAAGTGGACATGTTTTTCTACAGGATGAGGCGGTGCCTTTGCAGGTAAAGTGGATCCATTTCTCTTAAACAACAATGTATTTTGATTGAGATTTGTTCATCAGCGTCACTTGGTGTCTGATCACATTCATCAGTTGTGTGTGTAGAGCTGTTAGGAAAAAGCCCCTGAGTGTTTTGGCCCAGCATGTGGTTTGGTCCCAGCATAGCTATCCCATGTGACTGCAACCGCACCTTCAGCACTCGCTGTTCCTTTGTTTGCGAAACAAGATAAGTTACCTCAAGACTGACAAACCACTCCTCACAGTGCAAAATAAAGACCAGGTTGTCTGGATGAGAAGGAGCTGGATTATTTACTCGTAAAACATTCGGCTAGTCTGGATTTTTTTCAGACACTTGAATGGATAGTTCACCCAAAAATTTCATCTCTTGTGTGTAAATGATTTGATCTAATAAGAAAAATGCTTAATTCACCATATCTATGAACAGGTTAATGTCAGAGGATCTGCTGCTCCTCTTGTAATGGTCATGATAAAGGTCAAATTATACAGCAAGTCATCGCATGATTACTCTTTGTTGTCCCAGTTCATCAGTGCAGTGTGTCATGCGTTGCTGTTTTTCAGCTGTCAAAGGTGACTCTAATCTCAGACGGTTCTGCTGATGATCTGCCTGATGACCAGAGGCCAGAGTAAGAAGCCGCCAGTTCTTATGTGTGTCCCTGTTACTTTGAAACTAAGTTCATTGATCGCAGCCGCTTCAGATGGCACAAGTTCTCTTTTCTGTTTTTGTTTTTGTTCTTGGTGTTTAATGACAATGTTGATTTATTGAGTCATTTTCCTTTATATTGTTCCTTTTGAGAAACAAGCTTCTGATTTAAAGTTCCTCTTCAAAAAATGTGTTATCATTATCTTTGTGCTCACCCAGTAACCAGGAGCTCTTCTGTGTTATAGATCTGTTCTGATAAAAAAAAAAAAAAAAAAACTCCCAAGAAGGTATTAAATCTTTCTGTGGAGATAAAGCTGGTTAGAAAGGTTGTGATGTCTAATGTTATTTTTTTAAGACTGCAACCAAAGTTTTCTGTGTTGTGTTAAAGAGACATTTCAGTTAAGTCAATAAAATCATTACAGATCTGAGGATGTTAGCCATGTATATTTTTCAAATCACCCACCTAACACTGTACCCTTAAGAATTACCCTTAAATCCTATTCCTAAGTTTCTGGTGTCAAAACGAGAACTGAAAAGATGGAGTCACATTTAAGATGTTTTTTTTAATATATACAAACCTTATTTAATTAGATTTGCCATATATACAAATTTAAACAATGATTGTAAAAAAGGAGAATGCCGTTACATTTCATTAGACAGTACTATTCTGGCACACATGGTTTTTAAATGCAGCCTTAGTGTTTCTTCACTTCTAATGTTTCACTTGTAGCTGTCAAATCTTGAATACATTTAGTTTGACATCTTAATTCAGTCTTTCTTTTTCCATCAACTCGTAGGATTCTCATTTTAGACTTTATCACATTCACACAGCAATCAGAGTAGCTCCTGGAGGATCTGCTGGGAAGATCCCGAGTTCACAGAGATGCTGAATAACAATATTTCTCTAGGTTTGATTTATTTACACTCAAAGATTAAAATGATTAAAGTGACTTGTCCAGGAAATTGCTGGCAATGGATTAATAAAGATTTCCCCATCATTGGAAAAATAAGTTGAGGTGCTTGTGCGCAACATCCAGGCATCATAAAACGAACACTGCTACACTGTGTTTTGATCTTTCAAGAAAAACGAACTTTCCTGCTGATGAGGTAGAGATCGCTTTCCCCCTTCGTTGTTCTCCAAAATGTTACCACTTGGGTAAAAATGTTCACAACGCCAAGTCTTGACATTTTGGGAGCGATCCAGAGTTGAGCACCCAGGTTCCCCTGCAGTGCATGAGGCACAGTGGCAGGTCAGATGGAAGACTGAAGCACGGTGATGTTAGTTCCTGGAATGAGGTTTTCATCCTCCCCGTCAATCAGAGCGTCCCACTGGTTAAAGTTGTTCTGTAGACCTGCCAAAAAAACAAAAAACAATTTGAAAAATGTGCGTGTCCCCTTCAAAAAAATGGACAAAAATTGTGAGCTTGTTATTTCTCTTACGAAGATGGCGTTGTAGAAAGGCCAGAGTTGCTTTGTTGGAGAGGTCAATGGCAATCTCTGGGTCGATCTCTCCTTTCAGCTTCATCAGTTTACCGATCCAGTTTCCCGTCAGGAAGGTGAAGTCTGGGAAACTCTGGTGGACTGTTCCTCTGGGAGACACGGAGACCGATCAGATTGAATTTTTACCATAATCAAAATCTGCCAGTGACCTCGACTGTGTCCACTGTACCTGATGGTGATCATCTTCCTCTGGATGGCGGCTGAGTCCAGCTTCCTCATGCGGCTGATGTTTCCCGCCCACTGGAATTTCTCCGAGTTGATGAAGAAGATCGGTTGCCTCACTCGAGGAAAGATTTCGTCATCTAAAGGAAACATCCAGGCGTCCAGCGCTACGCCACACCTGATTTCAGAGGGTTACAGAGTTCTAAAGTCTAGGATTGTGATTCAGGCTTTTTTTTTATGATATCCAACCTAAGTACTGGTTGGTTTCTCTGCTTCCCTTCAGGAACAGGCAGATCTGAGTTAATCCACATACTTGAATTTGACGTCTTTGCACAGAGTTTCGATCACCGTCGCTCCCCCGAAGGAGTGTCCAATTGCTGCTATCCTGCACAGGTCCATGGAGTTCTGTCGGTCCACAGAGTGTTAATGTTAAATCACAACCTGGTCAACTTCCACTTCAGATACAGAGCTCCATGATAGACTCTGTTGATCATGGTCAATAATTACGATTATTAAAAAGCTGAAGACACATTATCTCGCACTGTTAGAGACAGTGACTTAATAATCCTGGAGCCGCCCCCTGATCCAGATCTGAACTCACTGAACTGGTTTCTCCCCTGACTCATAACACATCCTTTGCCAGTTCCTGTGGTGATGCTTCCAGCAAACATGAGGTGAAAGTTCACATGTTTTACAGCCTCAGAGTCACAGTGGATGAAAAGCTTACTGACCTCCAGCGTGGCCCAGTCAAACTGTGTCTGCAGAACATTGTGCACTTGTATCCCTGAGTTGATTTCGGTGAGTCTCTCCAGAGCCAGAATGCATTCATGTGCTCTCTGTTTCACCTGCGAGCGACCACAACCGTTCACACAAGTTGAAGAGAAGGGTGAGGAGCACAGTGAGCATTTCCACACTCCAGTCTCTACAGTTGATCATAGCACATCAGTAACAGTAAAGACAGTTCAAATGTGGTTTGATCACGAGTTGTGAAATCCATCTGCTCTTTAATTTTGAAATCCTACAGCATGAAGGAGGAATTCTCTCTCAACCTCCACTTTGACACAGTGTCGCTTCTGCATCAGCCACATCCAAAGTAGCTCAGACATTTCTTTATTGACTGACCTGTTTATTTCTGACTGAGAATTCAATCTCCCCATGCTGCAGAGCTCTGTAGTACATCCACTCCTTCACCAAGCTGCCTCGGGCCGATGCTTTGGGCACATTGTCCTTTGCCCTCTCCGACGCCGTCTCCTCTCGAAAATAAAACGTAGCTGATGCCGACTGGTCCCTGCAGGAAACAGGGAAAAGACAATCATTCAAAGGAAACCTAAAACTTCACAACCAGCTGGCAACTTTTTAAAACGTTTTAAAGATTCAATAATTAAGCCAGAAAAGAATCCAACAATTTAAAGAGTGTCCTTTATGTTTACATTTAGGTAATTCAATTTTTTTTCCTCCATTGGTCTAGTTTTGAGCTGGGGCTTGACAGTGTGACAAAACCGCGGCAGGACTGACCTCTGACCACATGTGTCTTACGTCACAGCTTTAAACTGGGTCACAGCGCTGCCACATGCTCTCTCTGTGGCTGTAGCCTTCAACCAGCAGCCGAATTTCAATGAAACACCACCTCAATCAACATGACTGACAGACTAACTGTGGCCATTATGCTCCTCTCCATATGATCCCCTTGTCGCAATACTGAAAAGAAATGTGATGACCTGGTTCGTACTATTGTCTGTACACCCTTTCCACTCCTACTCCACAGATAAACACACGGCCGCTTATAGACGAGACTGCCCTGTTATTGTCTGCTTGACATCCAACTATATTTTCCTCCTACTGACACACGGTCTTTAGTTCTCACTGTAAATATCACCAGCCGCCCGTACGAATAGAGTTCACACTTCTCATGGTTCTAATCTGATTCAGTGCTGAATGTAAATTACTGTAACCCAACTGTACTTCAACCCTGATTAATACAGTGGAACAAGTTCCCTTTGTTTCCAATCAGACAGAGAGCAAGAACACGTCATGTGTCGTTACCTGTGCTCCACAGAGGCCACGATGAAACCCTGAGAGGCCAGCTCTGCACATATGGCCGAATACAAGGTCCTAATAAAACACCAGGAATGTGTTAATCACACCATTCATAGCAGCACTTTAATCATGAGTAAATTACTGGAGCATCGTCTGAAAAACTAATTGTGCACCTGAAGGCTCCCAGGCCGTGTGAGAAGATCACGACAGGACATTTTCCATTTGACTTGAATGGAGCGTCCAAGTAAGCTGGGATCTTAAAGGAGCCTGAAATCAGCAAATTATAAAATAATAAGCTTCATAGAGCGAGTCAACCTGCAGCTGCTTGGTAACGATTTTAACAGGACAAACTAGTTTTCTTTTTTTTAAAAAAGCCTTTTTATATTCATGGTACAAGAACATCACTTATGTCATTAACAACAAATCCATCATCTCCTTGTATGAAACACATTTGAAACATTCAACATTTTAACTGTTGTTTACCAAAGAGGTAGTTGAAGATCCTTTCACTGAGGGTCCTGTTGATCTTCATGAAGTCTGCCAGGCCGTTAAAATACTCCCTGCTCGGGACCCAGTCTGGTTTTTCAGCTTTCTCAGACTCTTGACAGGGATAGTAGAGCCGGAAGAAGCTGCCCTGTTGGAGACGCAGACATGTTGGATTCATGATACCATCAATCAATTACAGTTTATTGATTCACAACACAGGTGCAATGTGCTTCACAAAAAGTGTGTTTTAAAATAGGAGGAATTTGCCAGAGGGTTCTCCTCAGTGAGATCATTCCCAAATAGTACTGGTCCTGACAGAAAAGCTGCACTCACCCCTGGTCCTCAGCAGGCTCTGTGGAATGTGAAATCCTGTATAAAGGAAATATAAACAGATGAGTGGCTCAACAAATACCTCTTCAGTGTGGTCCATCATGAAGTCCGTGCATCCCACAGTATTGGGGCCCTTAGCTGGAGGGATCCCGAGATGGTTACTGCAGGTGTTCCCCATGGTGAAGTAACTGAACCCCCACTGATCTGTCAGGTACAGCAGGAGAGTTTCATTCCAGCCTGGACAGGAGGAACTGTGTCTTGACAAAAACTTGATGACATAGTTAACAGGTTCCGACCACAGTCAGTAAAAAATAAAATTAGTCCAGTGCTTTTAGAAAAGATCAAAGACCCTGTATTTGATCATTGGGGCAGATCATAACAATAAAAAATAATACACATCATAATCACACATTGATAGAAATGTGATATTGAAGAAATAGTAAATGAAGTCATCAGATGTATTTTCAAAGACATTGGATTGATTTTATTCTATTTATGTGACACGTGACTCTGAAGGTGCTGAAGACATGCTGTGTTTTATTCGTTTTTAAGCTGTTTCCTGTTAGCAGCGGCACCGCTAACACTGGAGGACATGGCTGCCGGCGTGATGTCAGTGACAGTAAACGTGTGCTTTCGGCTCCTACCTGGACTCGCCCTCTTGTAAATCCTCTTGACTAACAACTGTAAACATCCTCCATGAGAAAACATCGACCTTCGGGGAGCGAGCTAGCCTCCCTCTCGTGAGCTTGTTAGCCACAGAAACTACGAAACAACAACGACAACCTACCGGAGACACAGGAGAGCGACGGCTGCCAGTGTTACTACATCAGTTACGCAACATGAACACTGAGGTGAACTGACTTTGTGGATGTAAACACTTGGGAGGGGTTTGACAGGTTGTTAGTGTTGCTGTTAGCTTGTTAGCATGGGGGCGGCTAACCCCAGAGGAGTGAATGGAGTAAAGACGCAGCGGCGGTCTGATGTCCTCTCTCTCTCCGCTCACACCAGCGGCAACTTGAATTCTCATGCGCGTTTACTTGAGGTGTTACGGTACAGTGGCTCGGCTGGGGAATTAATGACTAAAACTTTCATGTGACGGAGGAAGTTTGTTAAATTACAAATATGTCGATGATTTCTCAAGATTTCTCAAGAAGTGAAACTCGACATGCAGACATGTCTGCGTCACCTCTTAACAATGTTTGTGTAATAACATGTATAATCGGCGTGTTTTCAGTGCCAGAATAAAAAAAGGACCAATTTTGCTTTTTAGTGTGGTGGAATGTGTCATCTCTTAAGAATGTTTAAATAATAATATTACAATGACTAAAAAGTTGACAACTTTGCCTTTAAGTGTCTCAGTTTTCCAGTTATAGCACAGTTAAGTCCCCAAACTCGTCACTATATGATCCTGCATGGATCACATTATATTTCCATTATCTTCGATTTACACTGCTCTTTTCCGGGACTGGTTTTCACAGGTGTTTTACCCTCTGTAGTGGCGAGTTCCTGAAGTTCCACTCCAAGCCCGAAGGGGGCGGCATCGTGCGAACGACACATAAACAAAGCGGACGCAAGCTGATAAGTGTAGAAGGATGCCGTGTGGACAGAGCGGTGTTTAAACTAATACATCAGCCCGAATTTGTGATAAAATGAAATTGGTGAGTAAACATGCCAGCAGTATTCAACACAGTCAACAATTAAAGTAGTTAACAAAAGATATTTATAAAGTCCTTTAAGGCGCTAAAACCTCGCCCTCTATTTCAGTGGGTTAGCAAGGAAGCTAACAGCCAACTGTGTACGATACACACGCAGTTATTAGAGATACCTGGTTCACCTTTTAAGTGAGTCGAGACCCAAACGCGCACACGCGCGCTAGCAGCATCCCCCCATACCTTCACGTGCATGGTGCTGTTCCTTCATCGATATTGTTTTCATCATGTGTTTTGATCCCCTCCTGCAGTACTGTCTGTCAGGCCACCCCACGTTGCCCTGCAATGTCCTCAAGTTCAAATCCACCACCATCATGCTGGACTGTGGGCTGGACACCACGTCTGTCCTCCACTTCCTGCCCCTTCCTCTGGTGCACAGGTGAGTCACCGTTTTCAGTGCTGCTGTCTGTGTTCAGAAGTGTGTGTTTTTGAACCAGTGTACTTTTCTTTATTCCTCCATGTTTTGTGCGGGATACAAAATACATTTGTCTTTCTTAGCCCGAGACTCTCCAAACTGCCTGGCTGGGTCTCCAAGGATGGAAACGTGAACCTGGAGAAGGTACAAGCAGCTGTTTTAATTCTGTTTTTGCACTGTATCTGCATGTGACGTCAAATTTCTGTGTATCCTTATGTCAAGTGTGTCAATAATGATGTCCCACAAAAGTAAACAAACTACTTGCTTCCATGTGCCAAGGAGCTGAAGGAATGTGCAAAGCGGGTGTTTGTGGATTCTCAGCCTGAGTTCTGTCTCCCCGAGGTAAGAAACTCAGCCACATCACATGGTAGAAATGTGGTCATGATAAATGAAGGCTGTATAATTTGTTTGCAGGAAGGAAAAATGTGACAAAAGATGATCCGAAGCTGTGTTTATCAGTCTATTTAATTTTAAAATCAAGACCCACATTTAATCACTGGGGTATCAGTGATCAGTAACATATTTAATATTGACTGTGGTGAAGAACTTGTGATTAAAATGGTTAATTTTAATTTACCAGAGCTGCTGTTATGAATTATAATAAATATTTTACTTGATCTGTATTTAATCTTAATGAAATGTTTTTTTTTTATCAACCACAGAGAGAACTGCTGGATCTATCTAATATTGATGTCATCCTAATCTCCAACTATCACTGTATGATGGCGCTGCCTTACATCACTGAACACACAGGCTTCACAGGAACAGTGTATGCTACAGAGCCTACTCTGCAGATTGGAAGGTAAGGATACATACTCACAATTTCTAAACAACCTTATGTTTAATTAATTTTCTAATTCATTTTATTAAGCAGTACTCATGTATGCGTCATGCTTGAGAACTCAATTAATGAAGTATATTGATCCATAATACAGCAGCTGGGCCAAACATTTATTTAACTTCTTCCCTCAGACTCCTGATGGAGGAGTTGGTGAACTTCATGGAAAGAGTTCCCAAAGCCCAGTCTGCCACCTGCTGGAAAAATAAAGAATTACAAAGGTGGGTTTAGTGCTTAATATAGATGTGTTTAACTTGATACAAAATAAGTATTCATTCTGATGTGTTAGGATGCTGCCGGGTCCTCTGAAAGATGCAGTGGATGTGTGGACATGGAAGCGATGCTACAGTATGCAAGAGGTGAACTCTGCCCTTAGCAAAGTGCAGCTTGTGGGTTATTCACAGAAAGTGGTAAGAACATCCTTTGTTGTTCTTATTCTATTCTCAAAAATTAATGTGGATAATAAATTATTTTTCATACACACACCATGTCCTCCTAATGTCTTCTGTATTATTGTGTTGACATAGTAATACTGTCTCTCTCCAGGAGCTGTTTGGAGCTGTTCAGGTGTCCCCCTTAAGTTCTGGTTACTCGTTGGGCAGCTCTAACTGGATCATTCAGTCTCATCATGAAAAAGTGTCCTACGTGTCGGGCTCATCCCTCCTCACCACACATCCACAGGTAGGTCCATATAGCAAGCTGAAAGTACACAAGAGGTCTTTTTAAAACCTGTACTGACCAACCTGTACATTTGAAAGAAATCAGATATTTAAATGAGCTCTGAACTGGAAAGATCAGATTTCATTCTTCTGATGAATCTGTCTCCTGTCTTCTTCTAGCCAATGGACCAAAGCTCCTTGAAGAACAGTGATGTTTTGATTCTGACTGGCCTAACCCAGATGCCCACTGCCAACCCAGACGGCATGCTGGGAGAATTCTGCAGTAACCTGGGTATATTTATTTGTATTAAGTTGATCTCAAAGTTGTCTAAGTACAGATGTTTAATAGTTCCATGCTGGAAAGTGGAAATATATGATAAACAACTGTTTGATTGACATCATATTTGGTCATTTTTGCAGACATATATTCACTTTTTGTCTTTTACCTTTACCTAGCCATGACTATTCGTGCTGGAGGCAACGTGCTGGTTCCGTGCTACTCCTCAGGAGTGATATACGACCTGCTGGAGTGTCTGTACCAGTTCATCGAGAGTGCCAGCCTCGGCACCACTCCCTTCTACTTCATCTCACCTGTCGCCAACAGCTCCCTGGAGTTCTCTCAGATCTTTGCCGAGTGGTGAGCAGTTGTTTAATCAAAATGTACTTTATTTAAAAAAAACAAAACATGATGTTGGAGACAAAATGAAACGTCTTAACAGTTGCACTGTAGCTGTTTGTCCTGTGTATAACTGTTATGTCCCATTTGTTCTGTACTTAATGGAGAAAGAAATGTTTAGTGCCAATAAGTCTGTGATAGAGTTCATGCTTCAGTTGAGACTGTTGAAAAAAGATATCTTAACACAAGCTGAGGCAAAACGATTTATTTCTGTCTTTTAAAGATTGTGGTTTGCTGCATAGAGTCATACTGGGATGTTACGGTTTATGATAATTCCTGTTTAATCATTTCAGGCTTTGTCACAACAAGCAATCAAAGGTCTATCTCCCGGAGCCTCCGTTCCCTCACGCTGAGGTGAGTCCTCCCGCTGCTGTGCATCAGTGACGTGAACTCTTTTGCATTTCAGCGATCATCTTAGTTTCATCGCTGACATGCTCTTGCACGCCACAGTGAAATCTCTGTGACGGTTTCTCAGCCCTGTCACAGTGAGCGACATGTTAATACATGCTCTGTGAAAATGGTATATGTTAATATGATGTGACATTCAAAAGTTGAGTCCCATGTCCCTGTCATGTATCGTTATGTCGGACGCAGTGATTTCTGTGGTCAGCTTCTATCTTACACTTTCACTGTTGTTGCAGCTGATCCAAACCAACAAGCTGAAACACTACCCCAGTATTCATGGAGACTTCAGCAGCGAGTTCCGTCAGCCGTGTGTGGTTTTCACCGGCCATCCCTCGCTGCGCTTCGGGGACGTGGTTCACTTCATGGAGCTGTGGGGCAAGTCCAGCCTCAACACCATCATCTTCACGGGTAAGTGTCACACAAACACTGCTCTGCCATCAACTACACATGACTGAGAAGATGGCATCATGTGATTATGAAATGGACAAGTTTGTTCTAAAAGCCTCCGTCTTTTCTTCCTGGTCACCAGAGCCAGACTTCTCCTACCTCGATGCCCTGGCTCCCTACCAGCCGCTGGCGATGAAGTGTGTTTACTGTCCCATTGACACACGGCTCAACTTCCACCAAGTGTCAAAGCTGCTGAAGGAAGTCCAGGTGTGTTGCTTTACATATGGCAAATAATGACTGAATGAGTTAGAATCACCTCTGGGTGAAGCGATTCCACTCACGGGGCAGCCATCTTGTCATGAAATTTCACAATTAATAGGTCTCTAATCATGTTAATAATAATAATAACAACTAATGTTTTGAAATATCCTTTACAGAAATGTAATGAGTGTGAACAGGAACCTCTGTTTCCCTGCCATTTTAAATTTGAAGTTGATCCCTGTCCACTGTCTCCCCCTGACAGCCCCTCCACGTGGTGTGTCCAGAGCAGTACACCCAGCCTCCACTCTCCCAGTCCCACCGGTCTGATCTGATGCTGGAGCTGCAGCCCCCTCCTATGCCCTACAGACGCTGCTCGGTGCTCAACCTGCCCTTCAGACGCCGCTACGAACGAGTCTACATCCTTCCTGAGGTGAGCCGCAGCACAGCAGCAGCGCCTCCTATGAATATATTCTCCTTCAACGCATCTAGTTAAAGGGGTTAATAAAGTCAGCAGACAGTGTTGAATAAAAGATAAAACCAGCACCTTTGGAGACAGATGGCGAGTGAATCTTTTAAATCTCTGGCGTTTTCAGGAAACAATGACATATGGTGGAAAAATAGCTGCCAGAATTCAAGATTGAAATGCATAATGAAAATATTTAGACTCCCTGTCAGAAAGCAGGTGGCCAATTTTCATGTCTTTAAATCTGATTCTCCTCTTCCAAGCTGGCCAACTCCCTGGTGCCCTCTGAGGTGAAGCCTGGCATCTCCGTGGCAACTGTATCCGCTGTGCTGCACTCCAAAGATAACAAGCACACACTGCAGGTGAGTCTCTCTTTTCTGATGACAAAACATTCACTTAGATGATGAAAGTGATGAATTCTCTGGCAGTCAGGCTGCATCCATGCCACTATGTTGTAATAGTAAGCAACCAAGCAGTAGCTATGTAGCCTCTGAGTCAATCAACTCACTGTTTTCTTTCATGTTGGCTTCCCAGTCGGTGGCCAAACCCCCTCCAGCACCCCCCAGCAAAAAGAGAAAGCGAGTGATGGAGGAGCCCCCTGTGGTGCAGGCCCCCAAACCCCTGCTGAGTGGAGCTGTGCCCTTAGAAGCGTTCCTGGCCACATTGCAAAAGGTGAGGAACCGGCAGACGTCAATGTTGTTTTTATTACAGCCAGCAGTTCCAATTAATGGGTTATTTGCCTTTTTGTCATTGGATGACATTTCCCACAGCTTTAGTATCCCCGCCGGAGCACTGAATCTCATCCCATCTCACATTACAATCTCCCAATGGCCAAACATTACTGGGATTAGTACTTTACAGCGGAGAGCAGGGATTTTACCACCGCAGATTTCAGGAAATAAAACTTAACAAGACATTTTTTATTTAATTAAATGTATAAGCATGTTTCTGCAATAACCAATTTTACTACTTCTCACTACTTTTACATTTCCATAAGAACCCTTCAGTTTGACTAGCCTGTACCATCTGTTTTTTAATAGATCTTGGCACATACATAGACTTTAGATTTGGCATTTCTTGTTCAAGCAACTGCAGGCATCCATCTTACAAAACCATGGCAAAAAAAAAAGACGTCACGTGTAAAAAGTTTATGTCCATGTCCTTTGCAGCATGGGATCTCAGAGGTGAAGGTGGAGGAGACGACAGACGGACACATCTTGCACCTGCAGGCTGAGGACACGCTGATCCAGCTGGAGGAGGACGGGACGCACATCGTTTGCGACAACAACGAGCCGCTGCGCACCACGCTCAGAGACCTGGTTCTGCGCTTCCTGCAGAAACTCTGACCTGAATCCTCTGCACAGCTTCTCTGCTGGTTGTTAGACAGAGCTCCTGCTTTATTAATTGACTGTGGACAGCAACAGAATCATCATCATGAGAGAGGAGGAGACGGGCGTCCGTCTCCACCAGTCATATTTAACACTGTAACATTTACAATGGTTTCATTGTAAAGTCAAGTTAAATATTGTAAAATAGTATTTTGTATTAAAACATTTTTCAAAGAATGCTCAACGTCATCCCGGAGAGTCTTTAATGACCCAACGTCTAAATCAGTCATGAGTGGGGGTTTTCCAAAGGTGGAAGTCAGAAGAAAAGCAGAACCACAGACTGGAAGTCCTCTGGGTCTACTCAACTTAACATCACTTCTGATTCCCTAATACAACTTCAGAGTTTGTACTGGCTCTATAACGATCAAAATCCAGATGTCATGTTGTCAGTCTGAGAGCAACTCATTAGCGTGAGAGTCCAAATATTCCCAGATGTGGTAGCATCTGTTTACAAAATGTTCTTAATTGTCTCTGAAGTTCTGTTCGTACTTTTCAGGAGATAACAGCTTCATCATGTGCATGTCTTTTTCACAGGAGACATTGTGTCCTTGTGGCAGGTAAGACTGAAACTTCTAGTTTTATGAGTCAATCACCGAGAAGTTTTGATTCACTGATTATTAGTAATACATGTGCTTTTCCCTCTTCAGCAGGTGAACGTGTCAGCTGTGAGGGACGCCGTCTAACTGCTGCGGTTTCCTGGGTCCTGTGATAAAGCGATGATCCCTGTCCAAGCTGTTGGAGATTTGAAATGATCCAAAACATGAAGATAAACCAAGCTTAGCAGGTAGCACCTTTATCTGGATCACACACACGGTAGAATATTTTTTACCAGAGGTGTTCGGCCTCTGTTCGCTGAGAGCACATGGAGATTTAACAGTCAATTGAAATGTGTCAGTAGACCAGATTTACTGCTTAGATTTAAGTTTTTTCCAAATAAAAACAGCTGCTGTGTTATTTGTCACAAAATATTTAATTGGCATAGGGTTTACATGCAGCTAAAATACATCTAATAATATGCTTAAAATGTACAATATCTTACAGTGTACTACATGAACATTGCATTGATAATACAACTGTGTGCAGCAGGAGGAACATCTACAGGAGGACTGATAAAGATCGCCACGTTCTCAGGCTGAAGGAGAGACAATGTAAAAGAAAAAACAACCCCCCCAACCCTTTAAAAAGAAAAAAGAAAACACTCCACACATTCATGGACAGATAGCAGACTCCAACATATTTGAATGATCAGGCATATTCAAGTTTGTTGCGTTTCAGCGGGAGCTGTCGTTCAAACAGAGGGGGCAGGAAGAGCAGATAGGGGGCATTGTTACAAGCTATTGACAGAGTGGTCCGTGTCTGGTTTACCTTCATTACTAAACCCGATTCACAATGTGACGTCATTGGACAGCGTTTACCTCAAAACACCTTTATGAACCCACATCAGCTTTACTGCCCCCGGTTCCTCCTCCAGGTAAACTGTAGTAGGCAGTGTGTTCAGAAGGTTTGTGGTGTGGGAAAACACACTTATGTCTTGCTGCCCCCTGAGAGTCATTTGGTCTTGAAGTGACTGAGGTGTGAAAGTAGAGGTAGCAGGGATTGTAAAGGCCAGGCTAAGAAACGTTACCTGCGTTTTTGTGTAAAACAACAAAGAACTGGTAGGGAACCAAACGGTGAAAGTCCAACGTCAATGATTCATTTTTGGATTTGCTCTGATGGGAACAACAACGATGACATTTTGGTTTTCAAATTTTGAATGTAAGATTTCCATCCCTGTGTGATCATAATCAAAGCTGCTATGATCACAAGTCTCACAACAATGGATCAGATGAGTATGTAATGTCAGAGGAGGAGGAACATTCTGATCAGCAGCAAGTGGTTCTCAGAAGCTGTGCGCGCACTACTGGCCCAGCACCAGACTTAGCAAATTAACAACTAGCTGTTGAGCAGAGCGGTGTTTGCAACAGCTAAAGGGACTGAGGGGCTTTTTCAGGAGAGAGAGACTGACTGAGTAAATTGGGCTGACATCAATCTGAGTGACCAGAACTGGATGTGAATGCTAATGAAGCTAATGAGATTTATTTAAAATGTGATAATATGTAATAATAGACTGAACATGTGACTGCAGCTTTACAGACAAAGTGAGAAATGTAGGAAACAGCGAAGTGAAGACTGAATTGTCAACACTTTCCTTCCAATATTTACGTCCCCATCTGTCAGGTATGTGGATCTGTGCACTGTAAAGCCTAAATATTCCTGACTCAAGATGAAGTACTACCACCAGAATTGTTAACACTTTGTTTTTCCCATGGCTGCCTACAGACTTGATTCAAATGTGACCACATGAGTGGGGATGGGGTGGGGTGGGGGGGTTAGGGTTGATAAACGCTCCTCTGTGTTGTCAGCACTTTGAGGTTTACACTCATGGTCTACTTGGATTCTGTCTCAGTGTCCAGCAGTGCAGAGCGGATTCCCAGCTTCTTGAACTCCTCCACCAGATCTCCGTTCTGGTGCATCTGGAGCAGGATGTCGCAGCCCCCCACAAACTCGCCGTTGAAGTACACCTGAGGGATCGTGGGCCAGTTGGAGAAGTCCTTGACTCCTGTGGAAGGCAGACGACGTTACTGTGAGTGTGACGTGCACAACAATAACAATCGCATGCGGTCAAACACATCAGTGGCAGTGTGGTCTGTATGATCTGAACACGAGAAAAGTGGTTGACTTGTAAGTATTCACAAAAACAGAAGTAAATACTTAGTGTCTCTCTTCCATCCTGTATATCTGACCCCGTACACACACACCTGCTTTTATTTTGAAGACTGCTTTTCAGCCCAGTCTGAGCACAATTGACCCACTGACCTACAATCCCTTATTAATAGACATAAAGTTCTTTGGCTTTTCAGGAAGTGATAGACTTGAAAACAGCTTGTACTCTGACCTCTGTGTGCAGCAGTCTCTCAAGAGGTTACACAGCCCCGTGTGTCCCAATGTAACCCCTCCATCAAGCACACATACCGTGTATGGAATACTATGAAGCTCTGACGACACCGCATTCAAATAACACACACGAGAACAGTCTGGCGTGTTTTACTGAAAAAGCCTCGTATGTGACCGGGGGGGGGGCAGCCACACCCCGGGGTCCTCCTGCAGGACACTGATAAACCCAGATAGTTCGCATGCAGCTAGGTCCCTGTGGCAGATAGGACTGAACCACGCTCGAGCGTTGGAGCAACAAACATGGCCGACATGTTGTGACTGTAGTTAAACTATGCAAACACAATCTGTCTCCAGCTCCACTGTCAACAGGTCTTATGACAAGTCTTAAGCCAAAGTGACCGGAGACAACTTCCCGCTGCCGTTCACTGACCTTGTCTCAGGTCCTGGTCTTCCAACACGTTGTAGGCGGCGTAGTCGTCCACTCCGTGCATCCGGAGGATCTGCACCACCGCGTTACTGAAGCCGCACATGGGCTGAGCCGGCGTCCCCTTGATGAACACCACCACCTTGTCCTTCTTCACCATCTCGCCAAGGTCCTTCTGGACGCCCGCCGCCGCGCACAGGAGCCGCCGGGCCGAGGCCGACCACACGTCGGCTCGCCTGGGCACGTAGACCGCGGCCCCGGTCCGGAGACACCGAGCAGTGGTTCTGATGAAGCTGTTCATGGTCTCTGAGGAGCCGTGTGCGGTCGCGAGTAGGAGAGATGTCGGAACCGAGCGGAGAAACGTGAAGTCGGTTTCTGGACACACGTAACACTGGAGGAGAGGGCGGGACCTGGACGCTGATTGGATAGTTACGTCGAAACCGAGTTTAATCTGATTTGCAGTTGGCCGAGCCAAACGTCACTTACTTTCGTTAGCGATAGAATACTACCCAAACAGACTAATAAATGTCAACCAAATTAATCTAAACGCATATATAGACTAACAAATAGCATTTTCTTGGAAAAAATAAAGCTAACACTAAATGGCAAGATACATATTTCCGGGTTACGGAAGTCCTTAAGAACTTCCGGGTTGACTTCCTCTAACAGGAAGTCAATGGCAACGATTTGAAAGATGGCGGCGCACACGCTAAAGAACAACAAGCCTGGGAAAGCTTCGGGGAAAGAGGCTCAGCCTCTGATCATCGCCAAAACCCCGGCGGAGGAACAGCGCCTGAAGCTGGAGAGGTTGATGCGGAACCCAGAAAAGCTCGCTCCGATCCCCGACCGGCTGAAAGAATGGAACCCCCGGGCTCCTCCGGAGTTCGTCCGGGACGTGATGGGCTCCAGCGCCGGCGCAGGCAGCGGCGAGTTCCACGTTTACCGGCATCTCCGCCGCAGGGAGTACCAGAGACAGGACTTCCTGGACAAGGTCTCTGAGAAGCAGAAAAAGGACCTGGCCTACCTGGACAAGGTGGAGCAGAACAAGCAGGCGGCCGAGGAGAGGACGGCCAAGCGCAGGAAGAAGCGAGACAAGATAAAGCAGAAGAAGCTGATGGCGAAGAAGGCGAAACAGGAAAGTGAAAAGAAGGCGGAGGACGGCAGCGATAAGAGCTCAGAGGAAAGTGAAGAGGAAGACGAAGAGGAGAGAGAGGCTGAAGACGACGCGGAGACTCCAAGCTTCATCATGGGGAGGAAATAAATGTCGTAGAGGCAAAGAGACACAGTGGACCCTGTGTTGTCTTGGAACTGTTTGGACTGTCTAGTTTAATAGGCAAGCCCCCCCCCCCCCCCCAGTGGATGTCCCAGTTTTTTAGAAACCAAATTGAGACACCTCTGAATTACTTATTACTAAATTTCTAAAATGTGTCCTAGGTGTTTGCATGAGAAGGATTGTTGTGAATTTTGCAATCTTCAATATTGTTTTCAGTAATGTCAATGTTTTTAATAAAATATCGCCATGTACACTATCGCAGTGTTTTGTATCTGTTTCCATGAAGTGTGTACACAGTATTCTGAGGTTAGTGGCGTCCTTGCAGCCTTGTGACTCTGGCCCCTGCAAACACTGTTGCTCGTGGGCCACAGCAAGGCTGCAGAAAGCAACCCAAAGAATGAAAAGGCGTGACTTCTCGAGCCTCGGGAGCTTCACGTGCGATGTTCCTTGGACAGACCCCTGCCTCCCACGGAGGTGGTGGACTTGCTCTGTGGCCACCACCTTTCTTGAGGCAGGAAGATTATAGTTAAAACTGGCAGCGCGATATTGTTTGAAGTTGAGGGAGCTGTTCCTTTCAGACACTTTCACCTGCCACAGTCATCCTGATCACCCCCCCCCCCCCCCCCCCCCCCCC